>WEIU01003569.1:236416-270636 GCA_013389925.1 Aegithalos caudatus | reverse complement strand
AAAAAAAAAAAAAGGTTTAGAGAAGGAGATTGATAGAATGAGTCCAATCTTATTTCCCACAAAATGTGACACAGCAAGCTTCACTTGCTCTGATGCCTGTCTGAGGGTCTTTGTCACCAAGAGACAGTCTGTCCATTTTCTAGGCGAAAGTGGGATTGACTTCAGCAGTTGCTTCTCTTAAGAGTCCTAAATGTAATCCTGCGTATCCAGGAATAAACAGACGTGTTCCATCTTGTTCGACAAGGATAACATTATGTTGCCTCTCTTCCTTCCCTCACATCTTGTCCATCCTACCTCTAGCTGTAGGACACTGCAGGAATAAAAGAGTTCTTGGTGTGTGCTGTGAAAGCCACGTTTGGCAGCAATTTTTTTCAATCTACATGGTTACACCCCAGTCAGTTATTACCATTTATATTGGTCTCTCTGTGGCCAATCACCTTACCAGATTGAGCAATTGATTAAAAAAAAAATTAAATTTTAAAATTTTTTTTAAAAATTAAAATAAAACCTAAGAAAGCATCTAAAAACATCTGAGAGCCACAAAACTTAAGGTAACTCCATATTATCTTTTGCCATAAAACATTAAAGAAAAGTGCCAGAATTGTTGGGTGCACATAATCCAGAACTTCCAGACAGCACTCCCAGCTTTGGAAGTGCTGCATAGCCAGAAGCTGTGTGCCATTCTTCCCATGGCACCGGGGCGCAGGTCTGCAGAAGCAGCAGAGGGATGCAAAAGAGGAGGATACTTACAGGGCAGGGAAATCTGCTGGGAGGGGCAGAACGGCATAAAAGCCTCCTGGCTCAAGGGCACTCATCTGAATCTGTCACTGGGGAATAACATTAAGCATCTTGGTGCACCTTCAGCAGCTAGCACAAAATGGGCTTGAAACCATGACCCAGTTCACAGCACTGCCTTCCCACAAAGCTATCCCTTGGATCCCAGAGTGCCCTCACCAGCTGTAACACCAGCACACAGAAAAGAGACACAGCACCAGCAGGACTGAATGATGCTGTGGCACAACCAACATGGTCTATAAGTTACAAACCCCTTGGAAATGCTTAGTGCTTCACACTACTTAGGTCCAAAGCAGACCCAAATGTATTTAAGGAGTCTAGAGAAAGAGAAATGGGAACGCATCCATCATAAGGGTTGGCAGTACTTGTCTTTTGGGGAAATCTACCAAACAAATCCAGTTTTTGTTATTGATTTCAAATTAAAGACAACAGAAAGTAGATTCAAGCCTTTCTTCTGGACATAAAAATGTTTTCAAACTGCATTTGATACATTATTGTGAAGGCTTTTTCAGAAGCCATTTTGCTTTTTCCAAGTACTTCAGTTCCACAAATAGCAGACAAACATAGCTTGTAGTTATTAGATATTAGCCTTAAATCCTCCCACTCCTCTCAACAACACTAATTCCAATTAGATTTTTCTATTTCTTTCATCTCTTTGTAGAGACAAAATGGTCTCTAACCACTTGGCATGGTGCCAAGATGAATACTTGCAACAACTCTAACACACCACAGCCTAAATCCCACTCCTGCTACAAGTTGTGGTGTTTTGCAGCAGAGGCAAGGGGGTGCTACAAAAGGAAGTAAAACCTGGTTGATTTTTCTTGTGAGCATTATTTCACAGAATACAAGTGGGTCAGAACCAAAGGATATTTTTGGATTATTAGATCATTACTATTTTATATTATTGATTATATTTTAAATTTAATCAAATATAAAATTATGCTATTTATATTATTAGGTAATAATTATTACTATTAAATTATTAGCGAGCACATCAGTCTTCTGGTGTGGAGAGAGCCTAATCTGTACTGGCAAATGTGCAAGAGAACTCCTGGTCTGGTGTGCTGAGAATGGAGTCACATTTCTCTATATGTTGGCATAGAACACCAAGGATCCATGTGGAACGTTCGCTTTTTCTGGACACTGTCAGCCTGAACAAAAGGAGAGATAAAGTGTTTCATAACCAGTATTTTGGCCTCAACATTCTTTTTCTCAGCCAACAGCATTTCATAAAATTAGAAATAGTAAAAACAGATTTCTGGTCCTTTACAGCCTGCCAGGAAGCTAAAGGACATCAGAAGCTTATCAGGTTTTTAGTATCTCAAGCTTTCTTCAGTCATGCGTTCATCTTCCTTTCCTCATGACTTCTTTCAACACTGATAATTTGCAAAAGGCTTGCAGAAATAGGAGGGAGGGGAAGCAAAAGGTGTCCCCACATCTTTCACCATCAGTAGTTTTTCTGTTCTGACAGTATGGAAATGTAACTAATAGCACAGCATACATCATTCTCGATGAGCAGTCATCATCAGGGACACAAGAAAAACACAGAGGGGACGCTCTGAAGATTAGTGGTGCAATTTAGGGATTGGGAGCTGGAAGCCACATGCCTTAGATGTCTGACAAGATTCTACACTAGTGGTTCTACAAGGATGCCTGCAATGATTAATTCATGCTTTACTGCTGTATCACGACATCTGCAGCAAGTTAACCTCTCTGCCTCAGTTTTAACTTCTGCAAATTACAGATTATAATTACAGCCTAGGGATTAGTTAATATTTTAAAGGGACCTAAGGCTTGAAAAGGCACAAAATTACCACCAGCTATTGAGGGAGGAAAAAAAAACATTTTGTATGATGCCCATGAAAGCATAATTCAATACTGTATGAAAAGAATGCACCTAGGTTTGGATATGAGACACACTGAAATAAAAGGAAAGAAGAAAATAGAAGCCTTTAAAGATAAATAGCAATTGTGAAAAGAAGTATATAGCTTGCTCAGAGCCCTATAAATGCTATGGATTTATGAAAAGAACAACACTAATATTATTGTAACTCCTGACCACCCTCAGATATGGCTCCACAAACAGGTTCCACCTGGGAGGTTAAGTGTGAATTTACAACACATTTACTACTCTACAGTAACTACCCACATGTATGGTTTTACTGTCCAGTAAATACAAGGCAGCTTATAACATATTCACGGTTCAGCTCACGTAAATTCAACTGTATCTGAATCGCAGAACACTATTATTAAAAACACATGTATCTGAGGTAATAACAACAGCAGGTCCTATATGACACCAGCAAACAAAACCTGAAATGAAATTCAATACAGCATAATGTAAGGCAATGCAAGAAGAGATGAAAATGGCCTTCCTGCAGATCTATGCGTTGAACAGGCATTTAAATCTTATTATACCCGATCATATTGCACTATTTGGGCACACTTCTAGATAGTATAAAGAAACATTATGCCTAGTACTGCTAATTCCCCACATGCAGCAGATGGTTTTACCATAGTGAAAATGTGTGTTTTAAAATCAGACCCTATGTAGGGAAGGTAATGATGGAAACCGTGGCATCACATTTCAAAGATACAGAGCTCAGCTAAAAAAAAAAAAATAAATAAAAAAGCCAAATGCTACATAGGCAGAGAATATGGCAATGATTTACTGAAACTTCTGCAACAAGTAGGGAGGCCAGAAGTGAAATGCTGCTGCTTTCTTTACTTTTATCATGTAGGAGAGAGCAGCTACACAGAGCACAGCTAAGATAAGGGGTTCCAAACAACAAAGTTATTTTATGTGCCTGGGGTATCAAAAGTAGAACTACCAGCTCCAGAGCTAAAGGAAAGTTCAGTAAGCATGACAAGCAGCAATACCATATCCATAACTCAGTGAAGGCAAATACCTTTCTGAACACCTCACACAGCACAGCCATCTCAAATTCTAGCTCCACTGGAGCCCAGTGCAAAAACACCTGATGTTAGAAGAGGCAAACTTGGAATTTCTAAGAAATTTCCTTATAGGGAAAGAATGTCAGCTATTTCTGTCAGGAATTAAAGAGGGCAAAAATATGTACTCAAGGCAAATCACACCATTTCAAATTACACAAACTCCCTGCAAGAACGAGATTGCTTTATTTGGTGGAGATTTGCATTTTGGCTCACAAACATCCTTGTGAGTTTGTCCCACCCTCCCTTGAATGTAGCCCTTCCTTGGGACCTGACAGCAACCAGCAGAGGTAGCTGCCTTTTACAGATCATGATCTGAAAAGCAAAGGAAGATTTTTTTGTGTGTGCGCCCATTTTAGCCTATAAACCTCTAAGTAGATAAATGGGCTTGACAAACTTCTCACCAGCTCCTAGGAATTTATGTTCTTTGAGACTTGTGAATGAGGACAACCAGGTCCAGCGTTTTATGTTTGATATCCAGTGTTCAAAAGAATTAAATGAGCATGAGGTTTGGAGCAGGGGAGAGCAGGGAGGAGTTGGGGCACGGCTTTTTCCCCAGACACCTTCAAAGAGACTGTCAAAAGACTGCATGGTTTATTCAAGCCCTGACTCCTGGCCCGGAGGAAGCCCTCTCCTACAGAATTATCCCTGTACCATCCTGGCAGGGAGTAGGTCTCCATGGAGGCTGGGTCTGGCTTGCAGAGTATGGCTGAGCTGAAGGAGGAGCCAGGACTGCCCCATGGAGTCAGAGGCAGGTTCCAGGTGCCCAGTGCTGCCCACGAGCTCACTGCAGTGCTCAGTGTCAGCTGTCCTGCACACACAGCAACCCTTCTGACAGGGACTTCATTACTTGCAGAAGCTTAAAAATTTTTGCCATGACTGGATCCACATGGGGTCTGTTTGAGACTTAGTATTTCCACATTCCCTCTTGGGATTTAAGTGAGCCAAAGAGAGAAGCTTCACCCAGATCAACCCCCTGCTCTGCCAGAAGCAGCACATCCCATGTCAGCTCCTTCAGTTTCCCACACCCCAGAGTAGCAGTCTCTTCCTTCCTCAGATCAGAACCCATACTGAAGGCATGTCAAAGCTTCTCAGGAAAAAATTTTTCATCAAAAATTCCAGATTCCCTAAGAAAGTTTCAACAAATTGCCACTCTCTTACATTTGTTTTGTTGAAAAATTTCTGACCAGTTCTGTGAATATAACATTACATGTGCTGCACAAAAATAAACACTTAGAGAAAGCTAGATAATATAAATTTGGAAACCTGTTAATTAGAGCTAAACATATGAAACATATGTCAGTTACTGATATATATTAAAAATACAGTTAAATATAGCAGCTTGTTTTCCATCACTACAGCAATGTTATAGCTCACAAAAAAAAAAGAAGAAATTCAAGGGCAACATCTTGAGACAGCACATGAATGTTCATTTTGGTCACTTTATTGCTGTCCTATGTATATGTATGAAGGCAAAACATCACTGCTTTTCAGGGACCTTCAGCACGCAAAACGCAAGTACCAATTCTGCCTTCTTTATCATGGGCAGCAAATCCTGAATCAAAGGTTTTTTCTCAGAGCTGCCTTTACTCAACCATGAGAAAGCCTGAGAGGTCTTTGGTAGCAGCTTATGTCAGGATTTGATTATACATACAGCATCTATTACCTTGGAATATGTGTTCACTGTCCACAGAGTCTAGTACTGGTACTTCACCAGAAGTTACAGACATTCTCCTTTGAAGTTAAGAGAGTATCAGTTTTAAGTGAAGGATTTGACACATCATCAACAGAAATGGGCCAAACAACCTTTTCCTCTAAGTGTCATTCTTTGCTGGGCAGCAGCCAAACTGCTCACACAGATGGAGAAAAGATGACAAATTGTCTGTGTTCTTCTCTGGAGTCAGTTCCCAAAAGCAGACTGCCCCACTGCCACAGGCAGGGAGCAGGTCTGTCTGGAGTCAGCCACCACAAAACCCTGCAAGCACAAATGCCCATCACATTGCAAATTCCCCAATAAGGCTGAAGGCAGCCCAGGCAAAGACATATTTTTACACTGTTGACCAAATGTACTGGACCCACTCACAAGAGCAGGGCTGACAGCAGGAACCAAAGCCAGAACCTTTCAGTTACAGTTGTACAAGTTACTACCTCCAGCCCCAAAGTAAAAACTCCCAAGCAACAAAAACACACCAATAAAATGCACCCACAAAAAAAAAAAAAAAAAAAAAAAAAAAAAAAAAAAAAAAAAAAAACCACCACCAAAACACAAAACACCACAAACACAAAACCCACAGCTATGTCTGATCTAGTTTCCAGCACAACAAAAACTACTACACTGAAAAATTGCAGCAGAGCAAATACTCTTAAGCCATAGACCTCCTGGTCATATTTGCTCACAAACCTGAGAATCTCATTGGTATCCTCTACAATGGAGTCTGCCCTTTCCTCATCAAAGCTTAACTAAAAAGCAGATGCAATAAATAACCCTTCTAAAACAGATATAATTTTCTGCACCTGTCAAGAGTTTCTTAAATCATTTGTATACTACACTTGGATTTTCTCCTCCCGGTGCCCAGAGGCTAAGTCTTCATTACACTAAGAGGAATTAAGGAAATCTGAAAGTGTTCATTACACGAGGTGGGCTGTTTCTATCACAGTAATGGCTTTCCTGAATTTAGGTTTTACAAATCTAGAACAGATATGCATATAAGAAAATCAAATGCTATAAACTGAACTTGACACTCCTAACTAGTAGCTAATGAATTTCTTTGATAATACTAAAGAGAAAAGCTAAAAATAGTAACAGAAAACTATTTGCTCCTATATAAAGAATGAATATTGCAGAAGAAAGCCTCTTGCAAGTTTTATCACATTTCATCCTTACTGAACAGTCGTGGCTTCAGCAGCTGCTACATGAAATGTAACTGTCACTACAGTGAATAAATAGGTAAGCAGTACTATAATGCAGCTACCTCAGTAACAGCATTAATATAAATCCTTTAGTGGTCACCACAGACCAAACCAGAAATGCACTCTGACTCTATAAAGATGTGCTTTCATGTCACTGAACATGCTAGCTCACAGACTAGAGCTCATCACTAATTCTTCCTCCTTCAGAATTCAGAAAAGGGAGGTACCTTGTTCACTGCTTATTTTGGCTTCCTCCCTGTAAAACGTTTCTAACAAAAAACACTTTCAGGTCCTTTTCCCCTCTGGCCCACTCTTCCAGTACTAAATAGAGTTCCTCTCATCTCTCCCCACAGCTAGTGCCATCTCAACCCCTTTCCCCTTTCTCATGTTTTAACACAACCCTCATACTGCGAGCAAAACACAGACCCTGGCACAATGCCTGTGGGAAAAGGGACAAGGTAAGATCAACTCCCTCAGCTATGCTGGTCTTCAGATTTCATCAGAATACTGATTTCAGGGAGAAAAAATATCCTGTTCATTTTACTAGGAAACTCCAAGAGCAACAGTCCTACACAGATGGACAACAGTGTAATAAACAGAAAGTTGGCAGCATGAAAAGAACACCTGTTGCTGACAAACTATTTTTATTACAGTTTTAAGTCTGAATAGCTTGTACTTTTAATGTTTTTTCATTCTCTTGTAGATCTCAGTTACATATAATCACGAGTCTTCAAGCCAACTGAATTCCTTAGTAGACAAGCTCTTTTCATAGAAATGAAAGATGATTCTGTTATAAGGTCACCCTTGGAGAGCCTGCCCAAATAGACATGAAAACATTAACAAGGGTCTGCTCTGTATTCTAGAGAGAAATAACATTTGAAAGGAAGGAGAAAAAAAAAAAAAATCAGACAAGCAAAACCAAGTGGGAAGTCTTGCTATCTACCCATTCAGCACTTCTGCAAACAAATCAATTTAGTCATCTGCAAGCTTGGCCATAAGCTCCCTGCAGGAATTATAGCTCATGCATACACAAGCCCCAAAGAGTTTTGTTCAAAGTTTAATCATATGACAGAAAAATATCACTCTGTATATGTACTGTATATGTTACCTCAAGTTATCTCATAACATCACACTTTTGAAAAGGTGAAGGGCACACACAGCCCTGGCAAAGTAACAGAAACCCTTTAAAATGTTCAATTCATCAGTTATTCAGGATATTCTCACAAAGAATGGGAAAAAAAACCAAGGGCAGTTATGAAGGAAGGTGTGCACACATGCAGAAGTTTAAGCATTAAAGAGAAGAGCTTGTCTAATATATCAAATACTAAATTCAGAAGAACCATTAGGATTTCCTCCTTCCCCCATTGCAAGAATGTTGACAAAAAGATCTAGAATAAGGAAGTAGCTGTGCTTTCTGAAAAGAATCATTTCATCTTGTAGGGGGAGTTTATTTCATTTTTTGATACCTATGGTTACTATCCCTACCTCTCAACATTTTTTCAGCTCCAGGTAAGAGTGTCTCAAGTACATCTAGCACATCTTTTAAAGTACTTGATTTGCTTGTAACTTCACTTCTGTTTCAGCCTTTCCTCTGCCTTACTTTGTAGGCTAGAAAGATTATGAGAAACCTAAAGAGGGAGAGTCACCTACCTCAAAAGAACATAGGGAAACAGCTGATTTGTCTCAAAAAGCATCTTCCTCCTCTGCAATTGCATTTCAATTTCATCTATCCTTGGGCAACCTTTCTCCTTTTTTTTTAAAGGAAAACAGCTCAAACTAGGCAAGTCAGTAAATGGTTTGTACACTATACTACCTAACAAGTTGGTCAAAACTTCCTCAGACTTCAGGAGCCAGCTCTCTCAGAGGAAGGCCCAACACCACATAGGAGTGTACAGGTAGCTTTATGAGAGAATAAAGAAAAATACATGTTTCCCAAAAAGCCTACAAGTGAGGTCAGGAAGCAGTACTGAGGAAATAAAGGCAGGTTATCACTGCTGAATATCATTTTCCTCCTCAACTGACAGATAATCCAGAGGGAAGCTTCTTGCTGCATGCCACTTCAGGGCTTTGCAGTGGTCCAGGAGGTAGCAAGGGTTTCCTGATGTGCACTTACTCCCCACCCACTAGTTATTTGCAGTGCAGGATCTCCAAAACATTTACTTAAATAATTATGGGTGCTGTGTGACTACATCCATGTAAAACTGAATTCTTGACATATTATTTAGAGACTTAAGGGGAAAAACAATTATACTCATGCCCCCCAAAAAACCAAAACCACACAAAAGATAGCCCACAAAAGATGGAAACAGAAAAGGAACATGACCATTTTCTACATAGGCACACTCTGAAAATAGCTGATTTATATTAAAACTTTTTTTTGAGAGAACAGGAGTCCAGCTCAAGTCAGAGAGTTGAAAAATTCAGACTCAACAGAGTACAGGTACAACCAGACAATATAATAAGAAATAAGAGTCATGATACGAGCTGTAAGTTTGCCCTTAACGCCTATGTAATGCCAGGGTTTATATCCCTGTACAGTATAATTGCAATAGTACACAACCACATCATAGAGGGATCTTGAGCTGTGAGTCTGATCCACAACTGCACAAAGCACCTCCTCTCATCTGTCTTTCAAGATTATAGCACTGTACTGAAGACAGAAAAACCAGCATGCACCAGCCCACCACCACTAAGTATCCTCCAGGAGGGCCTGACCTAGATGAGAAAAACTGCATTTCTACCACATTTTCATTCTCTCTCAGTCATTTTTCTCCTCAGTCTCCACTCCATTGGTTGGAAAACAACAATGCCTCAAATAATTTTTTAAACACATTTTGGCTTCAATTTGTCCTCTCCAAAATGGGTCTTAATTCAGAAAGTGAAACCAAATCTCTACAACGTTACCCTGTACAGCAAGCAGCCATATAGGAAGCAGCAGAAGCAACCAGCCATCTTCATGTTAAAAGGCTGAAGGAGGAAGATTTAAAGCTACAAGTAGCAAGGAAAAGCCAATGCCTTGCATCCATTTTTTAGCAAGCAGCCCCATTATCCAGAGTAGCTGAGCTAGCAGCTCTCACCTTGGCAGTATTGTACTCTCAGTCCTTGTGCTTTGGTGTCCAGTTTCACACTACTACTTTTGGATATACTGCAGAGCTCTTTATTTGGCTTTTATCACTGTTCCATTACCAGGTTTCAAGAAGTTCCAGATGTGCATATTAACAGCACTGGCAGCTTTTCTAGAGCAAAGCAAATATCACCTTTGAGTTATGCTTGGCAACATCTAACTTTTGTCAAGTGTACATCCATATTGCCAGGCATAAATGTAGAGAGCCACCTCGGGCCTGAACCCTCCCTTCCCCCAGAGGTATACAGATATGAAAAAAAGAAAAATCAGAAGGCTTTGTGATTACTCTGCAGCACACTGAGCCCGTAAAACTAAACCCATTTTATTTCATCATATTCAAATCCCCACAGTTCCAGTGAAATTTAATTATACCTTCACTTTGCATAATTAAACAGCCATTTCATGGCTTTCTAAAGCATATAAAATGACTGATGAGTGTAGTGGTAAAACTTTCAAAAGTACTAAGAGATTTAGGAGGCTACAGGTATGTCTAGACAGCAGCTAACTTGCATAAAAGCAGCAGTATTATTTTGTTTGCCCAGTGGGATTAAGTAGCTCTCCACATATGCCACATTTTAGCAGTTCAACTATTTCTGGTATTTTATCTACCCCATTTACAGCTAGCTCAAGTAATTGCATCATGTAGAACAGATATATGTAAAATCCTGGTGATTTATCAGATGGGACTCAATATTTTAGCCACAAAGGAACTTTCAGAAGGTTCATAGTCTGGTGAAGCAGCAGCTAGGAACATTCAATTGAACTCTTAGCACTGCTTCATGCCAGTACTTTAATTAAGAAACATTTTTTCCCCTCCCTCCACACTGAAAAAAACATGTATAATGTGACATTTTTAATCTCATTTTGTATATTCCCTGAAAAGCTTCTTAGATCAAATTCACCATATTTTGGGTTTATTTTTTCCTGCTTTTCTGTGCCATGTTCATCCTTGTGGCATCCAAGTCAGCTGTCCTTAACTCATTCCTCTTTGAGGAGAGGTGGTAATGGGCTGTGGCCTCTCTAACACCAGAGCACGAAAGCTTTCTCTAACTTTTTTCCTTTTGGAAAACTATTTTGTAAGCAGCCAGAATAAGATTCACACATATCAGGTAGTATCTGGTTTGTTTTTTTTCTCTCTCTCACCCCCTTGTCTTTTCAAAGAGACTGCCTTTGCTGATATAAGATACATCTTCCAGAATCCTATTTTTATACAGCAGCACAGGTGATAGAGACTTTCAGTCAACACACAGAACATAATTAACAACAGTCTGCTTTGAGAAAGTATTTGCTTCACATACTAGGTGAAAAGTAATGGTTTTTACCATACTCAGAAACTCTACAAAAAGCCTTTACTATGCCCAGAATGCTACCACTTTATATGCAAAATTATTCAAATAAAGCAACCAACGATAACACAAGTTGATTTGCCTATAGCAGACTTTTCTTTTTAATTCAGTCTTATTTTAACAAGTCAGTAGGCCATAACATAAGATAGCATTTCTATGCCCAACACACAATGTTGTATCTTGTAAGAAAACCAGCAAAAAAACATTAATTAGGACTCCTGTCTGAAAAATACATCATGCTGCACTACAAGCAGTAAAACAGGTGGTTTAACTTATTTTACACCTTTCTACTCAAATACAATCCTAATGTAGAATCATAAAGACTAAAAGGAAAAAAACACAGATGGAGTAATATATACATAACAAAATGTGAAAGTATAAATAATGCAAGCATATGGCATACACGTGAAACAGCTTAGATGATCAGGCAAAAGTCAAATGAAAGCATTCCCTGTTTTAATCTTCAGTCATAAGATGGACAGCCTTCTTGCAGTTTTTACAAAGGCTAGAATAGTCCTTTTTCTTGACAATTACCACACTCCATAGACTAAACACTTTTTACTCCATTTCTATTACTGTGTCTAAAAATGTGCCTTAGGTTGGCCCAGTCACTGCAGATTGTGCAGAGCACACAGACCTGATCACAGAAGTTTAGTGATTTAGCATTTCATTGTACCTGATATCTGTGCATAGAAAAGGTCACCTAAGTTTATAGCATGCACATGGATAGAATAACAATACAGGAGAGATCTCTATTGAGGAAAAACAACCTTGAAAACCCACCAGATTGCATAAACTAAAAATGTTGCCAGAAGCCAACACAGACAGAAGTAGAAATTGGTGAAAAACAATTCTCCAACAAACAGCTGACATACACAAATATAAAACTGAATTTTAAAATAATAAAAAAATAAGCAACCTACTTTTTCTTGGACAATCCAGCTTGATGAGCTGCAGCCTCAAGCTCACCCTGCAACCTTTACAGACCCACTCAGCTGAGGGGGCCCCTAAAAAGCTCTTGTCACACCTGGAGCCAATTGGACCTCCAGCCAGTTGGTGCCCCAGATCAGCCTCTGTAGCTCACAGGAGCCCCACCCCTCTGCAGGAGGCTGCCGGTTCTGGGAGGGGCGGAGGGAATTTCACACACCAACACCTCAGCTGCCCCACCACAAACTCAGTGTTTCAATGGAAACCTACCTTTGACATCAGCTCAAGCCGCACTCCCTGGATTGGCTGAGGTACAAGTGTTTCTTTTCTTTTGTGCAGAGAGAAAAACACCAGGTACACACATTTCTTACACCGGTCCTGGAAAATTTGTCAAAATGTCAGAAGTGTTACATCCATGGCAATAGAGCAAGTGTCTGAGGAGCACAGCCAAGCACCAGGGTCCTTCTCATCCTCCTGCTTTATGTTATGTCCTCTTCTGTGGGTGGGGAGGTGACTGCCAGCCCTTCACAGGGAATTATGTCCTACTTGCATTTTGCTGACCTGCCTGTGCCATAGGCAATACTGTAAACTACAAAAGCATTTGCCACCCAGCTTCCTTTTATTCAAGAATGATGGCAGTTAGGACAGGTGGAAAAAGGAAACAGGGAGGAAATCCGGTTACCTGCTCCAGCAATTTAAGACTAACTCTTGGAAACAAAGCTGTAGCATTCCCTGCAAGTGTCATCACTACAAAGTCAGCAATGAACACAAATGATTTTAAAAACAATCCTCAGTTACAAATGCACATTGATTTTCAATAAAGCCATTTGAACCTTTTTTTTTTGCTTGGACTGCAGGTTGACTGTCACCACTGATTTATAGACAAGATATCCCCATGTAATATTATTACTACTATTATTTTGTATGTGTTAAGTATTTTTTAAGCATTTCTACTTCCAACAGTGGGGAAAATAATATGAAAGCAAAAAAAAAAAAAAAAAAAAAAAAAAAAAAAAAAAAAAAGAAGAATGCCATTTGATTTTCTTTTATTTCCTGTTGGAATTGCTTGGAAAGCTGAAAGAACACATAATCTTACCAGATAAAGAAGCATTTGTTTTGAAATAGCAACACAGATCATATTGGCTTTCCACCAGCAATGTCACTAACAGACTGACCACAGGAAATTAAGAATAGACAGCCCTGAAAAAGCTCTTCGTGATTCATATTCAAGGTGAGTGGCCAGTTTTTTCTTCCTCGTTCAGCAACTTTCCACTACAAAACATCCATATACTAGAAGGCTGTCATGCAAGAGGCAGAGGTCATGCAGAGAAATTAAAGTAATACAAGTGGCTGATATAGGTCAACCTGGTGATTGCAGATCTTCCAATTCGGGACTGCCTTAATTTGTTCAGCTATCAAGTAGGATAGCCCTGAAAGAGCAATCACAGTAAAAATGTATGAATAGGAACTTGGAAAGGGTGCAAAGAGCACCTGTTTGGTGATGCTGGATGCTTCACACACACATCCTGGGAAATAGAAAAGGAGGAAACCTTAGAACAAAACTCTTGACTATTTTTCATCCACACACAGTACCTATGGGATCTGATTTCACTTTCCAAACAGATGTAACTACAGCTGCTTCACTTGCAAGGTGTCTCCTAACACTGTTGATGAATAGCCCTACATTTATCTCCCAGGGACATTGATCAGAAGGGAATCTGCTTTGTGCTCCAGATTTCAGAAAAAGTGCCTAAAAGCATGAAACACCACAGACAACTAAGGGCTCACCTGGGAGGGATGATGTCGTTGTTGTGATTCCTAGTTTCCAGGCAGTGTCAAAACGAAAAGTGAGCATGCACTTGGAATGGCTAACAATGACAGAGGGGGTTACACACTGGAGGGAGGTCTTTCAAGCCCAAATTCTAAGCTTGGTCTTGGCCCCTCAATTTTGTAGGGTCCTCAGCTCTTTGCCAGGACACTGCAGCGAGAGCTGAGAGCCTGCCTGACCTGCATTAGGGCCAGGAATCCGGTACAGTCGTCAATTTGACATTTTAACCATTACCATCAATACTTAATATTAAATATTTACCGTCAATATTTGACAGGGGTAAATGAGAAGAACTGGATAATTGTAGACTTCTCAGCCCTATCTGAAACCAGAGGAAAATAATGAGATATTTGAAGCAGAATGCAGCTTTAAAAAAAAGTGATGAAAGGTGGTGAGATATCAAACAATGTGGGTTTATGGAGAAGAATAGAATTTTTCAAGCAGTTGTTACCTTTCTTAAGAAAAACACACGTTTCAGTGAGAAAGGCAATATACTTAGCCTTCTGTAGGATATTTGACGTGCTAGTCCTGATAGAGGAGATTAAATAATATGGGGTCAACACAGCACTTAATGTGTTAAAAACAGGCAGTCAGGTTTCATCTTAGTAATTTTAAGTAACTATTTATAGAAGAGAGGTCATCACAAAGCAGGTACTTGTAAGGAGGACCCCAAGGATTTGCTTCTTGGTCATATGATGCTGACACTTCTCCTCAGGACACAAGAGAAAATAGAGCTTCCCCACTGAGAAAGGTGGTAGAACTGAAGATTAGGGTAGTGGTCAGAAACAAAAACACATCTTTGCTACAGAGCATTCAAGGAGTCATACACATTTCAGGACAGCCAAATGTACATGTCAAAAATCAACAACAGTCTAAAAACAAAGAGTGAAAGCCAAATTAAAAAAATTTTTTTAAAAAATTAAAAAAATAAATAAATAAAGTTAAAGATATTTAAAAAACATTTCTCCAGGCATTGGCTCCCACATTCCCTCCTCCTTGTGGTGTAGCTAGTAACCATGCAGCATGGGGCTGGCTAGTTGTCTATGCAGAGTTAGTTTTCTGTTTGTAAATTTTGGAGGTTTTAAATAAAAACACCACAGAAAAGGTTCCAGACATTATGTGGCAGTCCCAAGGCTCCAGCTAGCTAACACAAGGAGGAGTGAAACTGGAGAAACCCCCCAGGAGATGCAGAGAGGATAAAAGGGAATGTTACTTGTTCCAAAAAGTGCCCCACTGATGACCGTAGACTTCTCCTTGTTCCTGATGCTGTGGAAAAGTCCTGGATGCCATGGGCATCCCTGCATGTTGCCTCATTTTTGACAAGTGAACTCTAGGTAAGAAATGAGAGGTCACAGAGCAGACCCTGGTATCCTTCCTTCCTCAAGACTGCACCTCAGTATGTGTTTAAAGTACACTGCTGCACTTGAAGTGTAGCTAAATGTATGTTACCTGCCTCTGATTTTTGTGCTGAAGAATGATGTCTTCGAGTACGTGCTTAAATCAGTGTCAGAATCCTTCACTTCTTGGCTGAGCAATTAGTGTCAAGTCAGGGAAGGGGAGCATATTTTTATTGTGAGAACATATGCCCAGAGAGAGTAGGACTGAGCCCAAAAATCATCAAATATGGTCCTGAATGTTGCCTGAGGGTAAATTTCAAGTTGTGTCAACTTGGCCCAGATTCGAAGGAGTAACTTTAGGCAGACAGGCAGGAGTAACCTGCCAGCCCTGAGAGCCATCCATTACATCCTCCCTGACACAGAAGGAAGCAGGTTAATTTTGATTCAGACAGCCCAGCAAAATCCTACTTGTACAAAGTGAGCCATTCTTCAAGTCTTGTTTTGAAAGGCTTTTTTTTATAATGGTTAAATAACTATTTGTTTTTGTGCTGTTATCAATCATCGTGGTGAACGGCCAGTGATAACTGAAAAAATTGGATGTGTTCAGAAAGGAAGAATACCTGGGGACCAGGCTATAAACATCCTTCAAAAAGAAAGCATCCTCTGTGGAAAGCTGATTTTCATTCTTTCCAAACACATATGCTAGACACAGTGGCACTTTGTGAATAAACAGTTTAACTGCTTTAATTAAGGCAATACAGCTAAGCTATCACATCCAGCTAAGCTAATGTGACTTCTGCTGAACAATAATGGTAGAAGTATTATTCCCTGAAACTTGGATGAGGGATCATTTTACTAACTGGTTTTTTTCTAGTCTGTCCGTCATCACTCTTGTGAGAGAACAAGTTTGTGGTATCCTCTGTACCAAAACCCACTGAGCTAGAAAATGTAAAGATTAGAAATATCTAGTCATCAATCCCTGTTAAAGCATCACTTCAGGAGATATCCAGTAAAAAAAAATCCAGGTTTTAAAAGCTGAAGTCTGATATCACCATTCTCCCTTCTCCCTCCTCTCCTTTTCAAGGCATACAGTAAGTTTCAGCAGTTTCAGAAGGAACTGTGTCTCTCACAATATTTGAAACACTGGCAAGGGTACCTAATTACGGAGAAGAAAATGGCAGAGCTCTAGGTTTCAGTGCTTGCAGGCAAAGAACAATGCCTTGTCCTTTAAAAATAAGCAATGAAAGAGTAATACTCTACATATTGTATAGGGAAATTCTAAAGAATCCAAAAATATTTATGAACATAAGGACAAAATCCACAAGAGCATTAGGAAAATTTCTCAGCATAGGCAAAAACACCAAGGCAAAAACAGCCCTTTCAGGCATGAGCAGAGTGTCCTGGGGACTTCCAGCAAAATTGTATTCCTTTAGTAAGAAACCAGCCTGGAGAGCCTCATATCTAGCACTGCAAAATTGAGGGGCCAAGACCAAGCTTAGAATTTGGGCACTAAATAAAAAGATGGTAAATTTTCAAGTGTAATGAAAATAGCTTAATGTTTAAGGATTTAAACATGCCTTTGTGGCATGAGCCCCTACCCCTGGGCTACCTCAGCATGCAGTACCCACCCCAATCCATTAGCCACAGCCCTCCACAGCACTGGAGTGTTGGAGTGGACTCCAATAGCCATGCAGCTAATCCAGAAAAGCTCCTCCTGCCCACAGCATCTCCCTGTTTGTGTGCAGATCGCCACTCTGGGTTAGCTTAGACAAGTTTACATGAACTGTACTTGTACCTTTGAACTTCAGTGTAAGTATAAGAAATTAGCTGAGGTGACATGCACAGCCAAGGCACCCCTTGGTGCTGCTGGTGACACTGCTGGGACATCTGTCCTCTGCAGTGCATGCAACCCTAGAGAGATGCCTTTGTCCCCCCTCTTTCTGACCTGAATCTCTCACACCTCCCGGGGCACAACAGAGGAACCTGGCCAGATGTTTCAATTTCCTCATATTCACAGCTTTGATTGCATTAGACTAGACAGGATTTCTCCACTGGCACTACCCAGGGGTAATGTGAAATGAGTTATGAACATTATCCACTCTGTGGTGTACATATCTGATGCCAAGGAAACCTTAATGGGGTCAAGTGGAATTTCATGCTTGAAGAAGCTCATATGCTTGGACATGACCCAACTTCAGAAAATGAGATGGTTTTATGTCTGTAAAAAGGCTTTGGAGATGTAGTTCCTAGTAGAAAGTGACTGCTGTGTGAAGAAACCTGGTATGACCCGTCCCGAAGGGGAGTCCTGCACATGGAGGCAGCTTTTTGTCATTCACATCACAAATTGTTTGGCACAGTAAATGGCTCTTATTCTTTTCGAAAGGCTGACTGCAGCAGCCTAGCATGTTTGGTTCATTTATTGAAATGGATAACCTGATCTACAAAGGAAAGAAAAATAATATGAAGTTTTGCTTTTGACCAGGTGGTAACTGTGACTTGGCTCTTCACATGATCTCACCATTTCAGCTACTTAAGAGAGAGCAGAGAACACATCATCTCTTCTTAAATAAAAAGCTGAAATTTTGATAAATTCCTCTAAATTGTTAAGTAACAGCACGAGTGAAGCCTCACTCCTGCACACATCTCTTCCCAAGGTGAGTGTCTGCAGGCTGCTCTAGTGTCTGATCTGGTTTAACAGAGTGCTGCCCTCACCGGTGTATCAGGAAGGTTTCCAGGTGCCCTATCTAAACTTTAAGGACTTGATGCCTTTGAAATCTCCACCCTCAAACAAACCAGATGGACATTTTCTGAACCCAACAGGTCCAGAAGTGACAGGGACAGGGGAGAGGGAAAAGAGTCAGATAGAGCAACCGCATTTCTCATTTTGTTGAGAAATCAGACTAAAAATCATTAGCTAATTAAGACGATCATTTTTGCAGTCGAAACACAATATGTTGGTATTGACTGCAATATGCATAATCAATAATAATATTTAACATTGCTGTAGCACTTTTTGCATGCAGCATGCACTGATTTAATCACTGACCAAGCAGTACAGAAGATGAAATTCTGATGTCTGCACAGATTTTACACAGTGACAAGGGAGACTTGCCTGATAAGCCCTGGACTAGAAGGAGTTAACATGGAGTGCACTCTTATCATGAAAGAATGTGTAATTGTCTTAAGAGAAAATATATTTGTTTTCTTTTAAGCACAATAGCTTGCCCAATATGCACTCCATTACATCTGTGTGCCAAAGATTTGATCCAAGCTCTACACTTATTAAATTTGCTTTGTGTAAATTTGTGGATTTAATAATAGAGGAACTTTGGGAGCAGTGTCCAGCAATCCGTTTACTGCTGGCAGAGGCCGGTTACCACATGCTTCAAAGGAAAGCACAAGAAACCCTTTGTAGACTTGTAGGGAATAGCCTGTTCAGAGAAAAAGCCCTAATTAGTTCAGAAGATGGCTTGTACCCTGAAGCGCAGGAGGCATTCGATGGTAATTAAATATAAAGAAAATTAGCATGTAGTTCATGAACCACACAAGCAAGACGACACAATGCCTGGTAGCGCTGAAGTGAACTATCCTGGATGCCTCGAAATTAATACTTTTGTTATTAATGTGACCTTTTCCTCAGCCCCAATTTAAGTCTGCAAGAAAAGGAGAAGGATGAGAATTCAGGAGCAACTGCAAGAGAAGCCAAGGCTTGCCAATGATAAACATGGTGGGAGGAAGAGGCAGAAGCAGAAACTGCTGCTCAACCTTGACCTGGCACCCAATGGCACAGGATGCAAGGAGCTTCCCTAGAGCCTAATCTCACCCAAATCCTGTGGGAGACACACCAAACAGGGCACCAGATGGTTTCCACTTAGAAGAAAACAGTGGAAAGGATTCCAAACAGCAGCTGAATTTATTCAGGGAAAAAGAAAAACAAATGCATCACGAAGGAAGACATCAGCTAAGAAAACATGCCAGACAGGCTGGATGGGTGCAGGGAATGGCAAGGAGAGATGTTGAGAAAAGCAGTTAATGAAATGTGAATTTCCTACTGTACTCCAGTAAGGTCCTACTAGAAGCCTGAACAGAGAGACGTAGGAAGAGCCTGACATGCAGGACATGCAGGCAGGAGCCTGGCAAGCCAATGAAAAAGATGCACGTTCACAATGAAAGGATGAGAGACAGGTTAAATGATCTTGTCAGTATAATATGAGAGGAAAAGTGTGAGTGATACAGATCATGAGAATAACAATAGCATCTCAAGTGCAAATAGATACTCCTCCCCACCAACATAGGAGGCATTAGAGAGAAGCATCAGTGGATATAAAAAGGATGTGCAGAGTAAATTCAAAACAGTGTTAAAGACTGCAGTGCTTGCCAACAGACTCTACCAGCAGGGCATGTCAGATTGCTGGTTTTTCCCAAGCCAGGCTACATTTTGCAAGGATGGGATGTATGTCTGGAGGGAGTGAGGAGGCTTGGATCTTTTCTACCTGCCTCAACCTAGAAGAATCTTTCCTTTGGGGCTATAATGTCTCATCACAAATGTCCACACAAAGGTTTTGCTCTTCTCCCTGTCACACCTGCACCAGAGGACCTTACACCTAATGCTGTGAAACTCATCCCACTTCTGTATTTCAGTGTGCACTGTGACCTATTTCTGCTCATGTAATAAATCCAATCCTAGTCCCTACTGAAAGCACCTCCTAATTTTTATCTTTATATCTGCTCAAGAACATTGATTTTTTTTTCAGCCCTGCTATTATTTTTCAAATTGTATATCAGTTCTCCTTTGGGAGTCCGTGTGAAATGCATCCTCCTACTCTCAGGTCTCCTGTTTTTCCTTTGCAATTAAACTTTTATGTTTTAGTTCCTTGGCATTGCTTACAGCCTGAGATGTGATTTCAGACCATTTTTCCATGTGAGCATTTCTCTGGCATTTGACAAGGCAGGGCCCCTGTGTCCCAGAAGGAGTCCCATAACCCCTGGGAGCAGCAATCTCACTGAGTGACCATCCTTCCAGCCTCAGTGAAGAGTCTTGAAACTCTGGAAGAGGAACAAAGGTGAATTTCAAAATCTCCATATTTTTCACGGAAACACAATTCCTATTTCATTTCAATTTTCATCATTTATAAATTGAGCAACAAAACCCAGGAGCAGTGGGGAGGCAGAGCAGGGTGACTACTTTGACAGACCTGGCAGACGGCTGTGTTCATGCTCCTGGTATCTGATACAACAAAGGCACACTCAGCTAATCCCTGCTGGCAGCTACCATTTCAGTTTCTGCTTCTAGTGGCAACACAAGGCAGCTAATATCCCTTTAAATGCCGGGGAGATTCATGTGAAAAGAAATATGGGCACCTAACTGGAAAAAAAACACTACAGAGCCATAAATCCAAAGTTAAATTAGGAAAGACCTAGCACAGTATTGCAGGCAAAACCAAAAAAAAAAAGTGAATATATGTATAAATGGTGACGAGCTGCATGTTTACAGGCACTCATCTTTAAGCAAGATATCTTGTCTTTAATAAACAGACACAGCTTTTTATATATGCCAATGCAGACAAACAAAGCAATCAATAATCCTACTCAAACAGTAGATACCAAGCCTGAAAATTGTTTTCAGGAGTTTATCAAACTATAAATGTGAAAGCCATAATGCTGTCTTAAAAAGCTATTCATAAATTAGGAATGACACAGACAAGGCATTTCAAGTGTACAAAAAAGCAGAACCCACCTTAAGTGTAAGAAGACCACCATAATTATTTTCCTGTTATTCAAACTGTCTCTTATAGATGCTTATTTGTCTGCACTCTCTGCAGGAAACCAAGGTCTGGCAGCTAGGGACTACAGTTCCTCCTTGTCTCAGTTCCTCCCTGTCAGTTCCTACATCAAACAGCTCCCAAGTCTAGGGTAGGTGGTCCAAAGGCAGCCTAGCCAAAGCCTTAACAAGAGCTGACCTCAGCTGTGGCTCAGCTCATCCATCTCCAACCTTGGTATTGGTCTGGGTGTTTTCAATCACAAGCTGGTGTGCCTAGAGTAACAGGATTTTCAAAAAGCCTGTTTTATTAGAGCAACAAGACAGGTGAGGATGGAGTTCTCCTATGTCAGAGCCTATGATCACTCTCCAATGCCTCCTCCTGCAGGTCCATTGCAGGGTCAGCCTGCTCCTGTGCTCCCCACGCTCAGGGCAGAGCACCAGCTCTGCATCCCACGGCTGGGGCTGGGGGCCCAGGCAGGCTGGGGCAGAAATCCGGCACAAAGCCTTGCGGCTTTCACACCAACCGCGTGCCGGGCAAGGCACAACCCTGCTTCTACTTCCTTCCTAACCCAAGAAACAGTTTATATCAGTTTACATTTCCAAGGCTATCATGGCAAGGAAAAGTGCCAGAAAGTTCCTTTTTTTGAAATGAAAGCCTACTTTACATGTTTAGCTCCTCCAAACAAATGCAGCCTACACCATGTTTTGAGAGGCCTGAAGTCTAGCTCTGTGCAAGTGAGAGAAAAACTCAGGGCCTAAATCTTCTCAAAATACATGTTGAGTGTCTGTGATTACCAATGGAAATGTGCCACAACACGCATCAATCTAATTTTGGAAGCAAGATGTCCAACCGGATGGCACATTGCTAATTTCTTTCTCCTTCCCTGTGATTCCCTGCAGCCCCTGTCACTGCCTCCATCCCTGCATGTCCACAGCCACCAGAAGCACTGCCTCCTGTGTGTGAGCACCCTGACAGGAGCCAGCTCTCCTGATCCATGCCAGTGCTGCCAGAGGAGGTCTTGGTCACATCTACACATCCAGGACTTTGTGGTCTCTTTTCTCTCCCTCTCCCCAACCACATCTCTGCAAAATGTCCCAAGCCATTGTTGTCTGTTTCTGTCACTGTGCCATTAACCTAATTAGCAACAGGAAACAAGAAATCAAGACAGGGTTTAGTATGCTGAATTTCCAGAATGATTTGCTGCAGCTTTTGTCTGTACACAAGAGAATGTCATAAGAGAAAAGCTGAAAGTTTATCTGAATTAATCATTTGGAATCAGAAATAAGAAACAAATACAAACACTATATAGAAAGCCTTATTCATTTCTTCATTAGCCTTGATTTTAATTTTTTTTGAGAAAAAATTATTAACAATGTGTTAAACATTCAATATTTAAAAGCATTATGCAAACCTGTAGTTACATAGCAGAGATACTAAAATATTAACACCTTGTAATTTTTTTTTCCTTTTGAGGAGCTGGCCATGACTCTTTTAGCATGTATTTGCCTGGTTTATCAAGTTTAACAATTGTGGTGTGTCTCTGGACTATAGGGCTAATGTAATTAAATCCTATTAACACATCAGGAATAAAATCCTTTAATAGGCACATGAGGCTTTGAGAGGCAGCTCATTCCTGAGCAGATTTAATATCCTTAAATTAAGCAAGTGTGAATGGGAGGATGAATCTTATTAAAAACTTAAATCTGATTATATTTGAAAATTATTGGTTTCTTAATGTAATAAATTATCCAATACAGACTAGAACAAATAATATATCCTAGCTTCACATAACTCCACTCTATAACAAGTGACAAACGAAATTAAGAATGACTGTGGGGCAAAAAGGAAGGTCTTTTTATAAAAGTCATTTTGCATAATGAAATACTTAAATCATTTTAACAAACACTGGGGGAGGGGACGGAAGATATATATGCAGATGAGGGCATTAGAACAGGACTCATTTTTCCTCTTCAAAAAGGAAACTCAAAGACATTCGGATTGGGGTTTTTTTCCTCTAAAAATGCCATTCTGACGAATTTGTTGTAAATTTTGAAAAGAAAAGATGAAGCTTATGTTGGTGGGAGCTGATTCCTTTTCCAGAAGGCTAATGCAAATGTAAACCATCTGCCACACATTCTGCTGATAAAGCTGTACTTCCGAACAATGGACCAACAGCACTGGAATACTAAAACATTAACTCAACATTAGGAAAAAGTTTTGAAAGAGATTGTAACTTCCATAAAATAGAGGTGTTTTAACTGCCCCTTCATGCAAAGAGAAATTATTTATGATAGATAGATGGATCTGTATATGCACACCTTTTCTTATGTATCGTGTATTGGGCATAAATCAGGAATACTAAAGAAGAGGTAAGGGAGTTGGTTAATGGGATCCTCTGCTAAGGTATAAATCACATTAAATCACATAAACAGAAATACCTCAAAGTTTATAATAAGCATTGCTACTTTAAATGAAAGCTGGAATTGCCATTAGTCCCTGAACACAATTATGTCTCTTCCTTTCAACATGGGGGCATTTCAAACCCTTAGCAAGAAACAGCCAAGCAAGAAGTAGTGGGACAATCAGCAGTCTGAGGTCTTTTCTCAGGACAGTGGACACCATCCAATCTAATAAATCCAGTGGAAAGTCCCAGTAGATTTTTAATCTGGTCCTATGTGACACATTTATGAATGGAAAAACTGGGTATCAGAAAACTTTACTTTCAAATCAGAGTAACCAAAATGATTTACTGTGAATGCATGCAAAACAAAAATAGTTGAACTAAAGAAAACACCATAGAAATATCCTCATGGAGATAAAAAACTACACAATTGATTAAACAACATGGCCCAAAATGGTTTCTTAAGCTACTTTGATGATGGTAGGCACCAATACAAGAATTTCTAGTGAAAGAATTTATGATATTTCTATCAGATAATGAATTTGCTTATAAGTATTGCCCTATTTCAGCACAGTAAAATATTCTCAAGTGCATTTCAGGCTTAGCATAGGGCATCACATATGTATTCACCAGAACAGATCTGCATATAAACTAATTTGATCTTAAATTGCTAATGATTTAACCAGAAAATTTCAATATCCAGTAGTTCACCTGTGTTAATTATTCAGGCATCAAGCTGGGGTTGAGAGGCCAAAACTGTATAATCACAAGTTGAAATTTCTCTAAAATGCAACACCAGTAATGCAAAAAATCACCAGATACCTGTGTGTTGACTAGGCAAAGGTTATTCTAGAATAGACAAAGGTTATTCTAGAATAAACAAAGTAAATAAAATAAACAACTCTCCTCCACCACCACCTTCAGTAGCCAGAATTCATTTCTCTTTAAATCTGAGGCAAAAAAATCCCAAGAGTTCTGGTTGTTTCTTAGATGGATGACAGATTTTGTTCTAATTAATCTAGAGCACTGTGTATAGAAACGACTGCAAAAGCAAACATGTCTATTAACAAAAAGCAGTGATTACTGCTTGGCATTTAGCCAGTAACTCTACATAAGCAATGAATTGATGCCTGCAACTGTCTCAGTGCCATATGGGTTCTGCTGTAGCAATGAATTGGATCCAACGCAAGGTTAAGATGTGTCAAATTTAACTGGGGTTTAATTGATACTGGTAAAGAGGCTCTAAATAAAGAAACAGTGTGTGTGCTATTAGAAACAGGATGCATGTCAGCCTACATCCCCCAGCTTGTTGGCAACAAAACTATGCTTAAAGATCCAAAGGAGTTTCCAAACTCCTTTTTTTTTTTTCCTTTTTCTCTTTTTCTTTTCCTCTTTTCTTTTTTGATTAAAAAACACACAAACAAATGAGACAACAAAAACTTTAGGTTAACAGGTTTTCTAGCATTTAATTGGAATTGAAAGATGGAACACTAGTCAGGTGTACAGTGTTACCAGTTCCTGTTTTTTACATGCTACAAATCTCTTCACAGCAACACCAGTCATTTTGCCTGGCTGAAAATCCAAGTTAGTATTTCCATTCACTTATGAAGAAATATCCCTAAACTACACAAGTGGCAAGACTGCATAGCTTGCTACACAAGAGCTAGAGATGGTAATGTTACCTCCAAGAAGGATTCTCATTTCTTGAACAGCAACAGAATACTGTGTGACCCCTAACGTGCCCCAGAAGTTACTCATTGTGTATATGGTTATTTTTGTTCCATTGACAGCTTTGGGGCAATGAGCCTTTTACCCAAAGTGATGTGTACTGAGAAAGTAAAGACCTGAATTGTTCAATGGGAGTGGATTAGTACCCAGACTGGGCAGCAAGCAGATACTGAGAGTTATTCCCATCCATTTTGTGTTTGGAATGAGCCAGCAACTGTGGGGTGCTACAAACATCCATGCCTGGCTGGCTTCTGCTCCTGCCATGCTGCCAAGTCTCACCCCAAGTGGCAGCACCATCCTAAAGAAACCCGGCTCCAGTCACTTGCCAAGCCCCTTCCAGCTGGCTCCAGAAACACTGCAGCAACCAGACTGCATCCAGACCCCCTCTGCTGCCCAGGCTCAAACCCTGTCAGGACTGAGCTCCCAAAGTGCCACTGTCCTCAGTAGCAAATGCTGATATTTGTAACAGCCCCCTCTGCAGACCTCAGGTGAGGAAAGGGGTTAAAGTGACATAGGAAGAGAAACAGGAGCCACTCTTTTCTTTAGAGCTTTCCACAGCAAGGAAGAATACAGCAACAAAACTCCTGAGTTTTTCAGTTTCCAACATTAACTATATTCTCTGAAAAAAAGATGATTGTTCCTTCAAAACCCTTTAGTTTTCATACAACTAGACCCAAAGACAGTGCCTATAAATACCCAATAGGAAGGAATAAAAACCACCAAGCCAAACTCTTAGTAGTTTGACTTCCATCCCAGTGGAAGGATGAGCAGCAACATGCACAAGCTGAAATACAATGAATTTCTCTTAATCATAAACAAATTAGCTGGTTGCTTGGTTCCTTGGTTGCTTGGTTTGGGGTTTTTTTTACAGTGAGAGTGATCAAACATAGGAAGAGGTTACCCAGAGAAGTTGTGGAGTCTCCATTCCAGGAGATCTTTAAAACCCAGCTGGCTACAGTCTGGAATGACCTGCTGTGGCTGTCCCTGTCCTAGCAGGAGGCTGGACTGGATGGGCTCCAGACATCCCATCTCAAACACTCTGATTTGGTGGATCTGTAAAACAGCATCACTTTAACAGTGAACAAATCTCACCTTTCATGATAAAAATAAAAAAAAAATTATAAAGAAAGCTGATAAGTAAAAATATGGAATGGAGGTATTTTTAACCTGTCTTCCACTTCCACTTCCATTTCCAAAGATATACTACTTCCTTCTAACTGTTCCTCATGCCCCAGTGCTAGCAGCACATAAATATCTCTAGTTTCCTTAAAACTGCTCTGATTTATTTTTTCAAAGAGAGAGAAAGAAAGAAACCACCCATGCTGAGACCCCACTGTATTGATGCTGGCTCAACTACACCTCTCCTGTACTCTAAATTTTGGTTTGGAATTAGGTCATTGTTTTACCTCATGTTTGAGCAACACCTGGCATAGTGAGATCCATGTTGTAAGCCAGGATTTCTAGGCATATCTCTATTAGCAATAGGAATTAATTTATTCTAAGAACAACCTTGGTCTATTAATTTCTTTAATAATATCTTTGCTTCTTCTTCTCAGACTAGTGTAATTCAAGTTATTGTTTATGTCTAGTTTGGCATTTATACATCAAATGGTATCAAGATTTTATTTGGTAGCCTTTAGCCCTTTTATCTCAATATTGAGTTCTTCTGATATTCTGTGACTATTTTGACAATTCTTTATCATGAGGCTTTATTGTGCAACTAATTTATTTTTCATAATCATTTTGATGCCATTTTGGTACTTTTGCCAGCAGTGGAAAATGTTTTCTAGTAATTGTAATAATTCCTTTTCACTTTGTTTTGCTGGCAATGTTCTAATCCTGTAGGTAGCTTTCTGCATTGTTTTTAACCCTGCAGGGAGTAATGACTGTGTGACATATTCAGCAAAGGAACCATTTATTGTAAAAGGACATTGTTCCATTACTTACATTAAGAAAAAAGACAAAAAAAAACAAGACAGGGAAGTAGAGTAAAAACAACTGTATCTGTACAGCTAATGCTTGATATTTGTCAGAAAGACATAACAGAGTTGTTGTTCTCAGTATGCAGACAGTGGAGCCAATACTATTCTACAAATAAATATATGACAAAGAAAAAAAAAAAGGTTGCTCATTGCTTATTAATGCCCAGTTATATCATGTGCTGTATATATTTCAAGCAAAATGCAAACCGTGGTCTCATGCAGCAAGGAACACAATGACAAAACAATTATTTACTACTGTATCTTTAATGCCTCACTGAATGTCTTGCCTGAAAAGTAGGAGCTTGATTTTCTTCCTCTCTGTCCTTTCAAACGATGCCCATGTCTGAGAGACAAGATTGCCATGCTACTTCCAATTCTCTAATACACAGTCTTGTACACTGGAAATCAGTATGGAACACTGCACTCGCATCTCCCCTAACTTTTTACAGCCTTTAAATTGCCACTGTTCTGACTACATTTCTTCAAACAATATTGCCATCTGACTGATATCAATCAAACACATTGCCCTTTGATGTCAGAACTCACAGAGTCATCCCACTTGACTGAATTTTGATTACCTCTGTATTCAGTCAAGTAATGTGCTGTTCTTCAAAAAATAAAGAAGCATAGCGACTCTGCATTTTTAATAAAAGGACTCTTGGCTCCTGTATTAGGAAAATAATGCCAAAAACATTAACTTTCAGATTCCAGGTTTGCATGCATGTTTTGTTTCCTGAGTAGAGATGCATGTTTTATAGTGTAGTATGAAATGAAGGAGAAACATTTAGGGATTAAACTTCTAATATCAGGCTTTCATCTGTTGTTGCTCCCAAATTTCCCACATTTCAATAGTCCTACAGTACGAGTACAGAGGGGATGTGCACCCATCTTTTTTCTTTTTCTTTTTTTTTTTAATTTTAACCTGTTTTACATTAAAGCATGAATCAAAAGAAACTTTGCTCAACAGGGAAAAAAAAAAATCACCAAAAAAAAACCCAGATATTAGATTCCCTATTGTTTAAGTCACGTGAAAAAAACTGCACTAGCAGGCACAAAGGACAGGAGTCCAAACAAAACCCTGAAAACCACTGTCCATGATAACTGCTGGATTTGGTATTTTTTGTTTGATATGTAAGGTTTTCCTGAGCTTTTTTCTAACCCCTGCTTCAATGAATGCATACCTTTCCATTCTGCCACATCCATCTCCATTCCTCCACACTGCCAGAAGGAAGGCAGGAATGGCAGACTTATGTCTGTAGGTCAGAAGAAATCTCAGATCTTCCTTTGCAAGCAGATATTTTTAAAGCTGTCCAAAGAGATTGAGCCATTGGCCATCTTCCAATCTGAGACTGAGCATAAGTATATGGTGTTTGACTCATGAACAGGAGAGAAAGGCTCATTCCAGAACATGAGATCAAACACAGTCTAAGCATATTGAAGACAACTGTCTGCAGAGCAAGTAGAGACCAGAGTAAGTCACTTTCTCCTTACATGTTAAAAGTGCCGAGGAGATGGGCAAGATTTACAACCTTAAGAAGCCCAAGCCACCATCAGGTGGAAATAGTTCTCAAACTTGTGAATAACAGAATTAAAAAATTACTTTCAAAAGACTCCTTCTAAGAAATAGAACCTCAGGCTGCTAAAATTCTATTTTTTTTTCTAGCAGAAAACATATTTTGGTAGGAAATTAGTAGTTACAAAAAAAAAACCCAAACAAACAAAAGGAATAAAAATTAAAAACAAAACAAACTAAGAAACCGCCTTTCCAAACAACAAAAACCCCCCTCTGTATCTTCCTAAGCTACCTAAACTTCCTTTATGGTCATTTATGTAACTGAGTGGGCTGTAACTGTTCTTGATTTGGTTATTGGTACACCTGCACTACAGTACCTACTTGACCATGTTGCTTAGATTCACTAAATTAGCACAGTTTCTAGGATCTGTGTTTCAGACAGCTCTGTCTTTTGCTTATGCACCTCATGAAAATTCAAGTCTTTCACAATGCTTAGCTTTTGCTCCACTCTCACTCCATCACTGTTGCCAATACATAAAGTTCCTTGGCACATCAGGGCAGACAAACTGTTTCTCTGGATGGCTCATTTTTCCAGAAATGACATGTGTCACAAAGCAGCTCAGACTCCTTAAACCCTACATTCATTCCCAGCCAGTCAATATATTCTCATGCCCTTGTATACAACCTTCAGTCCTTGAAAGGAAGAAGAATTAACTTTCATAAAATCAATCCTCAGTATTCCTAGCATAACTGACTGTACTGTCACACCTGAAGTCGCTGCTTCTCAAAACATCCTCCTCTTCCTTTAGGGAGAAGAAAGGGATAACACCAACTTTGGGAATTCACACCCTCAGAAAAAGTACAAGTATTTATGGAGGTAGGAAAATGCCATGCCTTCAGAATTATGTCCTCCTTTTGCTGGAGATAGACTCTCTGAACATTCGCAGCATCATTGTTCCATTTCTGGGCCAGGAAAACTGCCCCAGCCACTATTTGCAGAGTCTGATCAAGCAATGAGACTTGCTTGAGGCTATACATAATTCTAAAAATTGTACTTTGAAGAATGATTTTAACACAAAAGGGATTTTCTTTCTCCTTTCAATCTAAATGGCTTATAGTGACACTTATTTATATTGGTCAGCTACATGAAAAGATTAGGTCTGCCAGACATTACAGTATGTGGGTAGTACTGATCAGAAAAAAAGAAACAAAACAAAACAAATATTTACAACTGTGGGTAGTTTATAACTATAACTGTTAATCTTCTTTCTTAGTCTGCCTTTCATAAGGCCATCAAAAGCTTCCTTGGAGTTGTACTTATGCCATGATTTCAACATGTAAATGGATATATCAGTCTGAGTTTACTTTGCCTCTTCATTGTTCTTGCAGACACAAAGGCTCTCATCCCACAAGGAAACACCTCATGTATCCAGTTGTATTGCCTGGCTGAGCACGTTTAGGCAGAAACAGCAGGGAAAGATGCAGGTGCTGAGTAAAAGCCTGGGTGAGGAGGAGAGCAGGGCTTGGCTGCTGGCCAGGGCTGATGTGGCACAGCCACCCCTGCCACCCCCCGGCCCCACACCCTGCCCTGGGATGTGACCTGGCCCACAGCAAGGTGGCTGCTCACCCTAACCAGGAGACCACCATGCTTGTTGCTTTAGGAATTGCAACTCTATTTGGAAGCTAAAAATATGTGGTGCTATAGTATCCTTCTATCTCCTGTTTCCACAGCTGCTCACTGGCCCAGGCTTTCTCCTTTCTTCTTCCTTTTTTTAATCTAGGAATGCATTTGCCTTTGANATAGAAATATTTGTGTTTAACAAAAAAAAAAAAAAAAAAAAAAAAAAAAAAAAAAAAAAAAAAAAAAAGTAGAGAACTCAAACATTAAAATCCTTCAATCTAACCACAGGTATAGCTTGCTCAACAAACTAGCACAAAAGAGCTCCTGAATGACAGTAGGAAAAGCACAAATGTGACTGAAATGGCATTTGCAAAATTAAGACTCAAATCTTTGGCACTTTCTAAAAGCATTTTTTGCAAGAGATTTGTGTTAGGGGTGCACTAGCATGGGGAAAAACTCTCCTCCAAGCCTCTGACAGTATAGCCCACTGAATGATGACTTATAAATATAAAAAATATTATAAAAAATCAAATTTGAGTAGCTGAGCAAAGTATATATTAACATTGAATGGTTATTCTGTTCTGGTCAACTTTTGGAAAGCTGTTAGAAGATGGCATCTGCTTTTCAGGAGAGAGCCACATTTAAATGGGAATTTTAGCTCTTATACCTAAGTGATTCATTTTTTAAGTCATACTCGGTCACAATTTTTTCAGAGATTTCTTCTCTCCCTTTCTAATAATCTAATCATAAATCTGTTGCAAACCTGATGGATACCACTCCAGCCTCTGTCAGAGTCATGGTCTACTTACAGGTAAGAAGACATTTTTACTATAAGGTCCAAATTATTGCTTGGCTTTTCAACACTCCTAAAACACCAATGTCCTACTTCCTTCTTCAGCCCAATCCCTACCTCTTAAATAATTGAGTCCAAGTTTCCACATTACATGCAAATATAGCCATTTCTATTTGAAAGAAGGCAGGAAAATTAAACACAGTATGTCATTCTAGAAGAGGGGCACTGCTTAGATTTTAATGACAATTAGGATACAGAGAGATATGCAGGCTGTGGACTGGTTTAATGGGAGAAAATCCATAAACTCCCCCAGAAGATGCTCTAGCCAGCTCAGGAAAGATATAAAAAAACCCAAAAATTAAAAAATTAACTAAATGCTGCCCATCCACCCACAGACTGGGGGTTGGTTGCAACAGACAGTTCTTTCCTAAAGCCTACTGAGTACAGAGAAATACAGAGATTACATCAAAGTTTCTCCTGGTCTTTTTCAGGGAATTAATGGAAAACATAGGGAAGAATTAAATAATATTTTTGGTGGCTGGGATGTCCATTTCAGCAATTCAGAGGACAAAAGATCCACTTGAGAAGCTAGGAGGAGTTCAAACTTGCAAGGAGTTTCAAAACATCAAGTGCAAAAGAGGTTAGCACCAATGAATACAATAATAAAGCAGTTCAGTCTATGATCCAAGGTAAAAGCATTGTTCTTTAAAAGCTTACACAATGCTGCAAAACTGTATGGTGTGCTGCCAGCAAACAGCTTCAATAATATACTTTTGGAATGGCAGCTTTTGCTTTTGGTGCTTATTGAAAACTGGTTCTTGTCTCTTTTGTACCATGGCTCATCGTGTGTTGCTGTTCTGGACCAATTCTTTAATTTTTGATTTGATGTTTCTTGGATCCTCAATCCTTTAGAACTTATCTTTTAATTGTCACATTAAACACAATACAGCAGTACTACTTTTTGGTATTGTCCTTAAGTATTATTTCTGAAGCCCTGTCAGAGGGATTGACTTTTCACTCTCCTGCTTTGAGTCAACAAATGGTCATCAAAGACTAGGATGAGCTGTTTCTCTTGAAATACTTTTCCATCCCTGAGTTTTGGGTCCGAAGGTTGGTAAATTCCCAAAAGTTAAGAGAGCATTCACCTTCCACTGATGGTGCCACAGACCAACATATCCAGGTACATACAGCACAGTTACACTCTAATGCAAACAACAGGTGTTTTATCCCAGTGAGGGGCTTTACAAACCGTGCAGTTTTCAATTCTTAACTGCTGTGACAAGTTACTCCCAGGAAAACTAAGCATAAAGGCTCAATTTTACCCTTCACCAGTTCAGAACCAATTGTTTTATGAACCCCATTAGGAAATATTTGTTTATGGACATGTTCCTCTGGACCAAAACATTTGTATTTCTCTACTATTGGTTAGGATTTCTCTTCCACCATGACCCACTATACCCATCTCTGGACAGACAAGAGTACAGGCCAGGAACTGTGATTTATTTCAGCCACACAGCACAATAATTTTGAGTGTTATTCCCATTCTGCAAGGGAAATTAGCTTTTAAAATTGTAATGTACACAAGCAGTCAAAGTCCTGAAAAGATACACACTGGCTTTTTAATTGGGAAATTCAGAAAAGCTTTAGCTGTATAAAGTACNAAAAAAAAAAAAAGTAGAAAGAACAAACCATCGACTATCTGCATTTGTGACAGTTCTGCACTACCTTCACAGAGGAAGCATCTCTGTTCATGAAAACAGTCATGGACAAGTTCAAAACAGGCACTTGCTGAGATGTTATCCTGAACATAGCCAATATTTGGAGCCATTTTTAGAAATTGACAGCTACTGAAGGCTTGGATAATCCATACTTTTGCCATTTGGTTTTCAAATGCAGAATACAAGCTCAGCAGCCCTTACAAAATGTTGAGATTGTGAAGTGATGAGGGCAAATGCTGATAGAAGGACTTGACACACTTCTGGTTCCAGCTGTGCAATGTCCTCACATCTCAAACATACAAAGGAGGCGACTCTCCCATTTCATTCATTACTACAATCCTGACTTTAATTCTTTCTAGATATTTTGCTAGAAATATGCATTTTCAAACAAAGCTCACTCCAAGCTGTGCCTTTGACAGCGCATGGATCACCAGAGCAGTTCTTGGAAACCTTCATTCCTTGCAGAAAGTTCAGTCTACTCCAGCACTCTTACACAGGTAGGTAAGGGCTTGCAAGACAGGAGGATACCTGGCATTGAATACTGCTGTGTAGAGAGGAGTGTTCTCACTCATGCACACATGTGCAGTAATGTGCAGCAATTACCAACAGTACTTTCTGTTTAAAATTTTACTGCCCTCTCCTATCAGCTGAAAGGGCCAGCAGAATTATAGAGATATCTGCAAAGGGGAACAAGAGATGTTTACAGATCCTCCTGTCCTACTGCAATTTACAGCCTTTACGTCCCTCCCTGAGGTCTGGTTGCTTCCTTCACCACCACCGTGCTTTTACCACTATGACAGAAAACGGTGAGGCAAGAGAAAGAGGCCTGCAATCATGAAGCAACCCAGTGATGGCCCAGCTAATAACATGAAATAAAACACATTGTGCTTCCCTGCTCCTGTGAGAGAAAATGATGAAGCACAAACCCAGCTCTCATCATTCAGGAGTCTGGCTTAAGGAAAAAAAGACACCACATGATGGCTGAAGAAAAAGGTTTTGGATTGTGCCACAAAAATTGCTCCATTTTCTGTACTTCATAACTGACCAGTTTTAGGTCTTTCTTCTTACCCACACCTGTAAAGTTGTCAGGCCTGGTAAAAGTGAAGGGTTACTACAGTATTTAACAATAAACCACACTCTCAGCAAGCTATAAGAGCCATCCTGTTTCAGAAAGCACATGTATGTTGTTTTGTCGGTGGATTATTCCCTACAACTCTCCAAGAAACTCCTTATTGCATTGTCTATACTCCAAGAAAAGCCCTGATGACTGTAATGAGGGAAGACAGTTGCCTTCTTCTGTTTACTTATTACCTGTAAGACCAATTAAAAGAGTGACAATTTTATTGTGTTTAGCCTTTTCCCCAAAAGGTAAGTGGTTAGAAATGTAATCAAATAAAATGTCTTTGCAGTCCATTCCATAATCTTTCAGCAAAGATTTTAAATTTTAGTAGAATTTTAACTTTTTTTTCCAAAAGCAGTATTT
>WEIU01003569.1:225826-236362 GCA_013389925.1 Aegithalos caudatus | reverse complement strand
AAAAAAAAAAAAAAAAAAAAAAAAAAAAAAAAAGAAGAAAATAGTTGAAAAGTTGTTATTCACTAATTTATTTCTCTTCATCATCATCTTTGACCATGGTTGGGCCTTGTAATTTAAACTTCTCTTTCATTTACTCTTTAAGCAGTCTGACTTCTTGGGAAAACACATGAGAGCAATCAAAACCAGGATGAGATGCATCCCAAATACATAACATTATATTCTATATATATTATATTGTCTCTTTAAAAAAAATTCTGTTTCTATCTCTGCCTTACTGAGCATACAAAGACTATGCATTCTTTGCTATTTTATAAATGAGCTCTTTTAAAATAAGCAAAGGCATAAGTCATTTTTTGAGATGCAGAAGTGTACTGGCACCTGAAATTTTAGTTTCCCACTCTAAGTCCACATTTCTTTGCAGCAGTTTCATTTTTATCAGGGTTTCATCAGAGTACAATGATGAACAGTTGTTGCATACCCGCAGGCTGACAAGCAGTTGAGTAAAAATCTGAAATTTCAGGAATGTACAATTGCTAGATTTTTAATAAATACACTGTGTGATACTGCTGTATATAGCAGACATATATAACACATTCATATTAGAGGCACATGCATATTATAAAACTTCATTATAATAATGCATTTATATCCTGATTTATACAAGCTTAATCATAAATAGAGACAAATTAAGAAGTGTGTACTAATTTTCAGCTCAGAGACCAACGCCTACTGTTCTGCACAGGGATTAATATCTTGCTTAAAAACCACTGTGTACCTGTAATTTGGAAGGAAATAATCTCCTTTCTCATGTTTGCATCTATCTAGCAAAAGGTGTGATTAATGCTCAAGATATTTTCCACAATGAAAGAATCTGCTTCCTCCATACCTTTTGATTTACTCTCTCTTGCTTTTGTGTTGTATTTTGATAAAGGACATTGCACCCATCCATCAGGACTTAATCTTTGTAGCTAACCCAGTTCCTGAAGTCCTCAGGCTCCATGCAAACCATTAGTACTTGTATACAACCATATTACCAATTGCTCCAGACACAAAGCAGCTCCTTGCAGACAGGCTACTATTTTATTTAGCCTCGATATTTATTTAGCCTCTTATAAGAAGAAATATAATCAAGAAAAGGCACCAGAATTCGTCATGCAAAGAGATATTAATTGCATAATTTTATGGCAGGAACCTTATTTCCCACCAGTTGCCAATATATTGGATCACAAGTTGCTATCTCTCAAAATCAATACAACTGATTTTTTTCACAGAAAGTTTTCCAATACACCCCAGAGGAGGAGAGCCCCTGCCCAGTGCTGCACAGCAGGGTGGTTTGCCAGGAGGGCTGCAAGGGGCAGCAGAGGAGGCACAGGACTTGCCCTGCCACCATCACCACCCAGGCAGGCACCACCTCACTCAGGCACAAACACCCGCCCAGCAGGGATCCCTGGCTACAAGGCCACACAAAGCACTCCCTTCCCTCTCCTGGAGGCTCACTGCACAGGAACCAGAATCCTAAACCTCCACAGCCCCCTTGGTCTTTTTCCCTTTTCCCCCTTCCCCTCCCAGCTGTCCCTCCCCAGGCCACCTCAGCACACAGCAGACACTGTGTCCCCCAGCCTGCCCTCCACACCCAGCCACAGCAGAAAAGCCACCCCAGAGGCCACACAGAAGGAAGCAAAACAGAAACCCCAGCCAGCCCTTACAAGCCACATTTAACAAGAATGCTATCACCTGTTTGGCTACGACATATGCCTAAATACAAGTTAAATATCAGAAAATACCCAGTTTTAATGCTAATTTGAATATTTTTACTAACACTTGTTGAAAGGAGATGACAACTTGCCAGGAGCACAAATGCTCCAGGAGACACTGCATCCAGCCTGACTAGCAGCATTTCTTCCCTGCAGCTTATTGCTCAAAATGGGATAAATGCTGGAAAATCTTTCAACTCACAGCACACAGAAGCCACAGTACAAAGCAATGTTTGTTTTAGAAATAAGATTACAATGTATACAGTGATTCATAAATATTTGCATTTTATAATTCTTTCTGCAAATGAGTTGGTAAGTCAATCCACATAGGAATGAGATTCTTCCCCTACAAAAGGAATGAGCCACGAAATTTTAACTGCCTGTGAGATCTGGTCAGTTTCTCCCTTTCAGACCTCTTTCCACATCTTGTGCAAGCAAAAAGTTACTGGCTTTTCTTTTGCACATCTTCTTACTTGGAGCTGTGTGGGAATGGCAGCCATTCCCAAGAAACAACAGAAATGGCAGGAATAAAGCAATTCCAAAAGCAATTCCAAAAACAATTCCAAAAGCAATTCCAAAAACAATTCCAAAAACAGAGCTGATGATTCAGTCACCTTCCTGCAGTTCCTTCCCTCTATTGTACAAAGAGTGTAAATACTTGGCTGCCACAAAGTCAACATGCTCCAGCGACAAGGTCTGAGGAGCTACATGCACAGAGAGCACAGCCAGACTTACAAATACTTTTTATAGTGATATTAAAGAAATCCCCAGCAATACTGGGGAAAGCAAAAGGCTAATTAGCTCCCAGTAGGGATGCAGAATAGTGCACAGCCTCAAGGGTGTTTTTCCTGAAGTCCAGGTATCCAAAATGCCAGTGCCACACTCTGTTTATCCTGCCTGATCTCAGGATATGTGGAGGTGGAGATCCCTCTCCATGCTGATGAATGGCAAATCAAGGGTACATGGAACTGTATTGAGTTGCTCCTCTCTCCTTCCTCAAACACCATAGAAAGAAAGAGAGGGAACACAAAAGGTTGAAGAAAAATATCCGAGTCACAAACCATGATCACGTGGTAGCCCAAAAGCAACGTGGTCACCTACCAGTGCACAAAGCAGAGACAGCATTATGTGGAGACAAAAAAGCACCTGAGGCCACAGCTCACAGCCACAACAGCACATACAGCCTTCTGCTGTGCCCTGTGGGCTTCCTGCTCAGCAATGATGTTGCTCTCCCAGCCTCCAGAATAAGGGTTGCCTCTCCTAGGAGAAAGAGTAAGTGGCAGGTGCAGGACCTCACTTGGGAATAACCTCTCTTAAGCCCTTCTTTCCCCCACTCCTCTCCACGCAGACAGACAGGTGTACTCACTGGGCAGTTTTGCTCTTTTCCCACACTGGGTTGGACTCTTGAACAGGCAAGAAAGCATAGGGAGAGGTGGCTGCTGCAAACACATCAGCTTGTGCATCCTCCTGCTCTACGCAAGGGAAATGCTGCCTTCGAGACAAGCTTGCTTAGAGAGTAAACCAGGCTGAGGCAAGAGAAGATGAGCACACCTGAAAATGAAGGAAAATAAACACACTAACAAACACAACAAAGAAACTATCCATGTCTTCCTGCCACGGGAACAGTCCTGCACCACTGAAACAACACAGGCACGTGAGGAGGTGCAAATGTGCTTAACCCAGGCAACCAGAAGTGTATTGCAAACCACACTGAGCCAAGTGCACATGCTTAATCTGATGGCAGTAGTGGTTCCCTTCTCCATTTTGGACATCAATTCTTTTCTTTCCTTATCCCATGCACCTGGCAAGCTCTGTGAGATATCTCCCAAATTCCAGCAAATACACCAATTTCTGACCATTTGAATGAGGCTGTTGCTAAGCAACACCTTTTTCCTTTCTCTTTTGGTTTGTTTCTTTGGGGTTGTTTGGGTTTGTTTGGGAGGTTTTTTTGTTTTGGTTTGCTTTTTTCTGTTCAATTGAACTTAAAAGAAAAACAACGTAAGATTAACAATCTCAATTTCTTTATGAAAACAGTGCCTTAAAAAGCAGCTCACTTCCGTGGAGACTAATTGTATTTCCTCTGCTCTTCAAATGAAGTCTTTAAACGAAAAACAAGTTTCTTAATAATATGATGTTACTAAATCTTACCTACAGGCCATTTCATACTTTTTGGGGCTCCAATGCTAATCAGCTTCTTTACATCCATTTTTTTCCTTCTCACCTGTACATCTGCTCCTCTGTGCAAAAGATGGGGGACCCTTTTCCCTAACTGAGTTATGGTAAATACATGAGAAAAAAATCCACATCAGAGATGACCCAAAGCATGCAATACTATTGGGAGATTTTCTCTTAATTTCAACAGATTTTGGATTTGAAAGGAGTCAGACCATTTATAAATTTCCTTGCAAACACTGCACATAAAATCATGAAGCTGTTTCTGTAAGCGGCTCATTAATTTAAAAGGGTGGCTGATCCCTGAAGGGAAGACCCACTTCAACAGGAAGGTTCTGATGTCACGCCGGGATTTCATTAGTGTACCGGCTAGAAAAAATGCTGAAATAAAATGTAAATAACTAACTAATTATGCATGCAGTACAAAATGGAGCGCCTCCAAAGTAATTAGAAATGTCCATACATGGCAGTCGGAACTGCAAGCTGAGCACAGAGGGTTCGTGCTCTCCAGCTATGACAACAGAGCCATCACAGAGAGTTTCTAGGCTGCGGTGGGGCAAAAAGAGATGGCATTTCCTGGGTGTGCAGCCTGTGACTACATTTAAATTAACAAAATTACGGGGGATTGAACCGTTGCCAAACCAAGACATTCTGGGTTCCTTGTCTGTCAGATACTCATGTTAAGGAAGGCTGAAATCTTACACTAGCAGAGAGATAGAACTGGATTTTTTTAACAGAGCTGAATCTCAGTAAAGACAAATATAGTTCTGTATATTGTCAGTGAAAATGGTGGGAGCTACAAGAGAGGATGAACATAGCGACGAGTCAGGAAGATGTTTCCCCTTCCCTTCACCAATTAAAATTTTCTTTTATTTTCATGTCATTATTCTACCTGTAAAACCAAAGGATTCAATGTAAATGCTGCTTTTTTTTTTTTTTTTTTAGAACTCCTTGTTAGATCTTTCTAATCCTTGGCACAAAGAGATGTCATTTTGAAATTATTTTCCTTCTAATGAAAGTACCGTCTTTGCTAGGAGATGTAGGAAACTTTCTTTGTAGAGAATACAATTATGCAGAATGGCACAAATTTTGCTGTCATTTGTAATCCTAAAACTCCTGTGGAGCTATTGAAGCTACATGGGCATTTCAGAGAAGAATCTATTTTAACTCTTAGACATTCTCTGCTTTTTTTACAGCAAGAGCTGTCACTTCCCACTCAATTCTTCTGCCAAGACATCACTTCTCCTCTGCTGCAATCTGAACTGAGCCCTGTTCTGTCACAGTGATGTGATGCTCACTACCTGGGCCAGGGGTTTTATTCTGTAAGTTGGGTCACACCTGTAGAAGCATTATTAGCAGTCAGAAGAAACACGCCATGCAAAGCTACTCAAGTCTGTGGGGTTTTCCCTTTAAAGCCTCCCCTCCATTTTGATTTAGAAAGTGGTAAACTAAGGAAGAGTCTCTCATGTCTCTGGTTCTTGGCTGGGTGTTGTGGGTGCTGCTGCTAGTCCCTTCTTTTTGGTTTTTTGTCATACCATAGTAAAACAAGAAACACCCATCAGTTTTAAGGTTCTTTATGGCTCACACTATTGTCACCCAAGCCACTACATTTCCTCCTGTAGATCAGCTTTCTGTGCTCCATGGAAAAGTCTGTCTCGTCATTGCCTTTATCACATCTATTCATAACATCATCTACTCCTCCTCCAAAAATGCTTCTATCTAGGAAAGCCAGATTCCTCTTCCTATCTTCAGAGATATTTAAAGTATTACATGTTACAAGAGTCTTTCCAGCTCAACTAGAAACAATTTTACATATGTTTGTGTAATTCCATATATGCCACAGGTCTCTCATGTTTAAGCTATACTGGATTGAAAGCCTTGACCTCCTTCTCCCCAAGGATGCCCTGTGTTTTACCTCTTATGCACCTTTAGCTGAAAGCAGAGCTTGGCCACCTCCCAAACCAAAGTCCTGCTTTGAAATGGCATCAGGTCTACTTACTAGGAACTCCTGCAAAATGAGAGCCATCGTCATCACACTTGGCACAGTAACCTACATTTTGGAACAGATAAAGTGCAAACTGCTCTTACTGCCTAGTTTCAATGTCTTGCTCAAGTCAGGTTTCTCATCTGTTCTCCTGGAGCAAGCACTGCTGTTCCCCTGCTCTCACCTCAGGTCAGAGGCTGCTTTATTAATAACTGAATTTAAAAGCCAAATAAATTTAAGGCAAGTAAACATTCCCAAACAAGAAAACATTCCTTCCCAAACAAGAAAGCTGATTATCTGATATCTTTCCAGTGTCTTCTGGTAAGATCCCAGAATGATCATGGGCTCAACTGTGATTTCTGTGCAGTAATTTTCCAAAGCGCGATGTTTGTTTACCTTGGGTGTCTGGGGTTTCTAACCCAGAGCTGATGTTCCCAAGTTTTAAGGGCAGGAGCCTGCCCATTGGCAGAGCAGTGTGGGAGCGAGGCAGGGATGGAGCAGCACACCAGGCTGCCCATGCAGGGCCAGAGGGCTCCCCTCACCCCAAGCCCCAGCCCCACCTGTACAGGATGCCACATCCACAGCGTGGGGCAGCTGCCATGGGGACCTTCTTTTCCCAGGCACAGCACACAGATGAATGCAACCCAGCAGCTTGCTCACAGTAAATTACTGTCTTCTCAAGGACTCAGTAACTTACGGAGGCACTCCTTCAGAAGTTGCTTGAAGTGTTATGAACTCTTTTTGGGGCACTGTAATGACACCTGTGCCACAAAAGGCAGGTGTTGGCCAGAGAGAGAAGGGCAGGAGGATGGAGGTGCTGGGGGGCAAAGGCCACCTTGCACCCCCTGCCTTTAGAGCTGCTCCACAGCCATGGAAACACGGGGAAGCACTTAAAGGACAGAAGTTCTATCTAGAAAAATGTGTCATAGAAATAAAATTTGGTCTTAAATACATTGAGAATTGACTGATCAATTACAGTAGACTTCAACAAAATCACTACTGTAAGTCCCTAAAACCCACAGGAGTTTTTTTAATAGCCTACAATTTTTGAAACCACCTGCAAGTTTAAAAACCTACCTAGGCTGAAGCTTAGGATTGAGAATGGGGCATGAACAAAGTGAGTTTATTGTGGTATGATTTTTAAATAAAAATAAATTATCTTTTCAAAGTTTCAGAACTGAAAAATAAATAGTTGAATAATGCAGGTGCATGCTGCATACTCTCAGAATGACCAACAAAAAAAGGTTAGAAATCCCTTGTGCATAGAATTTAGTTACCAAAATAGACTGAAATAAATAAATTAAACCAAAACCTGTGCATTCACAATCAATTACTTTTCTGCCTTAATTAACTCTTCAGAAATAAACATACATTTCTTAAACTAGAAATACCTTATTCTCTTGTTTATTCTTCTATTCTGTTGAAGTCATGGGGTGAACACTGGATTCTGAAAAGACAATGGATCCAAAGGGCAAGACACTCAAATTTCTTTGGGAAACATTTGCCGTGTGAGCAGAGCATTTACAACTCTCTATGTGCAGTCTTCGGTATTTTCTTTCTTTTTTTTTTTTTTTTTTCTTTTTTTAGAAGATAAAGAAGGGGGGAAGGGGAGAGGACTGCTTCTGGTTTACAGGCTACAAGATGAGATTGCAACATGCCATATTTTGTGTGGTCTAGCAAGCTACTACTGGTTCAGGGAGCAGAGTATTTGCAAGTGTTTTCCTGGATAATAACAACACGTGCAAGTGTTTTCTAACCAAATCATATAGAAGGTTTTTAATTCAAATGTATAAATACTCAAATAACTTTCTGTTAAAGCAGGTAAAAAATGCCAGAGGGAAAACAAACAATGAAAAATCACATTTGAGTAAGAAAACCAAACAAACACACAAAAAACATGGAGAGTGAGGGAAGGTGCTACTGCTATATTTCTCATGCAGCGAGGTGGTTTGTGAGGAGGTTTACAACCCTGCAAGATAATGTTAAATTATAACCATATTTTACCCATTCAAATCATTAACAAGTCGATTTAAACCATCTCCTACTGAGGACTTGATCTGGGGGTAGAATACACAAGAAAGAAGAAGGGAGCTTCACTGCTTGCTGCATTCTGGAAGTATTGCTTAAATTATATTCAAGCCATCAGATAATTATGAACTTTCTTTTCCTTTATATTTATATGGAATATTTATTGAATTGCACAGTGTGCTTTTACAATAAAGTGCTTTTTACGTTGGTTTCTTTGTTCATCCAAAATAAAACTGACAGTTATCCTTTTATAACCTATTCTGAGAACATTTTCTCTTCTTTGAAACTGATTGATGCACTACTTTAAATGTTCCTGCAAATATCGTTTCAATTCAAGTTTCTGCATAATGTAATAAGAAGATAAAAGAATTCTATACTTCAACAAGAGACATTACAAAGCAACTAGAGACATTATCAAGGGCATTAACAAGCTCCTAATAGCAATAAAACCTTTTAACTGTCTGATGTAGAACATGCTCCCACCAAACCACCACATATTATGGTAATTGGCTCCAATTTCTGAATCTTTCACTGTAAAGTTATGAAGAGTTAGGTAGAACTGAAAAATGAACCTGGAATTCACAGTTCAGTTGCTTATCTTTTTGTTATTGTTATGATGGTGTTTTCTGTACAATACACAGAATCAGCATGAGCTCCAGCTGCAGCAGCAGTATTTTACATGCTGCTCTAAGGTTCCTGAGTCTCATCTTACTCTTGTTTCTCAATACTTAAAAGTATATGGCTTTAGTCCTTCTAACAGCTTATCCTGTAAAGATCAATACAATGTGTGAATTAGTCACATTTTGTCAACCTCATTTGCTCGTTCACTGCAACACAAACTTCAGAAAATGAAATAGAACTTAACTTCAATGTTCTAATTTACCTTAGGAAACAATCTCAGGTAAGTTGCTTACTTTTCTTTTTGGATTCTTCTCTCAAAAACATAAAAGTTCAGGCTTCATCCAGGGTCCCATGAAAATAAATATAAAATTCAGTACACAATAAAAATGAAACCAGAACCTGCAGCAGAAAAGTGGAGAAGTGACATGAGGCTCTCTGGTGATTAACCTGCAGTGTGAAGCCGTGTGTCCTGCTGACATGTCTGTCACACCACACCATTCCTCACAGGCTGGCAACCTGCTTACTGGAGAAGGGCAATCCAGTTGGTATCTAGAATCATGGTCCAAAAAAGAAGCTGTCATTCCATGTCTCTGGAACTGCCCTGGCTTAAAGGACAAGACACCAAGAAACAATATAATGCAAAAGAAACTCCAAGGAGGAAAAAAAAAAATCAACCAAGCAACCAAAAAAGCTTATAATGTTTCCAGCCCAAAGCTTGGCATTCAGACACCACAAAACCTGCCAGGCTCCATTTAAATGACTGGCTTTGGGGGCAGGTGTGCAAGGTTTAGAGAAGGAACACACTGGAAACGCCGAAGAGCATAACTGGACTACACATACCTCTCTCTCAGAAGAGGGAGGAACTACCTCATTTCTGAAGTTTTGGCTGATGGCCGGAAAGACAATCACTGGAACTTCACTGAGATCATAAAAGCACAGCATGCAATTTCTACCTAGTCTGGAAAAGCAGTTCTACTGTTTCCTGTAACATTTAATGGCACAATCCTTTCATTACAGTGTAAATTAAAGCAATCTTTTATTATTGCCATTATCAAAGGCTGCTTTAATTAGACTCACTTAAAGGTTTGTTAAGGTTTTTGACAACAGAGTACACAACTATTATAGTCACAAACATGCTGAAACCTACTCAAAAATAAAACAAAATCAGGACAAACAAACTCCTTTTCTCCCAAAACTCTGTGACTGTAGTCCTTCTACTGCAGCTGTTGTAAAAGTATGGAAGATTAAAGCAAAACAAAATTAAACCAATAAAAACACTTGAGGAGCAACAGACCAAGGACAGCAATTATGTAGGTGAAACATTTTATCATAGCATTTTAATTACTGTGACTTCACTTTCAGAAAACACAAAATGGAGTTTTTGCTTGACACCAGATTTTCTCCATCAATTCCAATGCAATCTATAAAGCCTTGCCTTTGCTTATTTCAATCTATTGTATCTCTGGTGTTAACTCATTAACTATTACAAGTGAAATATTAGCCTTGGGAAAACAAAAATTGCATTACTCAATGCCGTATTACCTTACACATTTTGGCATTGAAGGAAAGTCTAGTGTGGTGGTCTCCATCACAGACCAACCTTTGAACGGTACTATTGCTAAAAACATTTTTAGGGCATTTTAGATTAATTCCAGTGTTAAAACAATACGTTTTCAAATCACTATTTTACAGAAACCAAGCAGAAAGAAGCCAGAGCATGGGAAGAGGAATAAGCAGGCAGCAAGACACGGTCTTTGGCATACAGCCAAGATAAAATCGCGCTGATACCGCCTCTCGGAAGGGAGACGCGTGAGTTACCCCGCCAACACGTTCCCCTCCGGTTATGGCTGGGGCTGAGCGGCACACCGCCCTGCACAGCGCACCGCCCGGCCGGCCCAGGGGTCAAATCACCGCCCTCATGCCTTGGGGAAAAACAAAATTAAAGTAATTTTTTTAAAAATTCAAAAATAATTATTT
>WEIU01003569.1:197149-225772 GCA_013389925.1 Aegithalos caudatus | reverse complement strand
CGCTGCCGCCGCTCCGCCCGCCGAAGGGGCAGCCCCGGCCGCCACATCGCCCGCCCCGGCCCGCCGGGCCCTGCTCCCTCAGACACGTACCGCTCCCTTCGCCGTGTGCTTCCGCACCGCCTGTCTCCTCCTGGCACTCAGAGAGCGAAAAACCGGTGGGGAATGTTCAGAAATGTCTATTCGTCTCGTTAAAATGCCGATATCTTCAGACAGGTGATTTACCAGACAAGCTGGCAGTTCTACAAAAATTTCCTCTCAAAAGCTTCCTCCGATCGCGGCCCTTGCTGGGTTTAAGAGGGTATGTATGATATTAGGCGTCGCCACATGGATCCCGATTTTAGGCAACGAGTCCTGGTTTAAGAAGAGCCCGGTTGGAGCCCCGGAGTAGCGGGGTGACCCCGCCGGCCGCATCGCCCCCGGCTCCCAAGGAAGGCGAGGCTGCCCGGTGCCCCCGGCTCCACACCCCTGACCCGCACCGGGACATGCGGAAAGCTCAGACCGCTCAAACTTGGGTCTAACAAAGACTGTTGGGCTCTGCAAGATGAACTGTTCCTCCAGTACACAGGAAAATAAAAGGGGTAAGATCAGACAGTTTCTGGTTACAAAAATCAGTTTGATTATGAGTTTAAAAGATCAATGAAATCAAATAAAGCACTGAAAGGGGGGATAAAAAGCTCCACTGTAAGTTTCTGCTAAATGTCACCTTATTTGAACAAGAAAGGGAGGAATGAATGTGAGGAAAGCAAACAGTGTGAATAATCTCAGCCCTAACAATTAATAATTGCTACTTACCTGACATCCGAAGCCCCCTCGAGAGCCCTGGGGCAGAGCTCTGCAGGCTCTGATGGGGCTGCTGGGCTGAGACTCAAGGGGTTCATGTTAAACCCCAAGCATGGGGGCATCAGGCTCCTGCACGTGGGGTCTCTACACAATCTCCTCTACATCCTTGCAATCCACTAAAACACAGCAGGGTCTGGACACACTGAATGGGAAGTACAAGAGCCACTGCTCAGTGCTGGGTGCCTGCTCAGGAGCTCAGGCCACTTTACCATGACACCTTGGACCAACATGTTTCACAATGACCTCTTCAAGAGGACAAACCAAACCACTGTGCACTATTTCTTCTAATCCTGCCTCTTTTGTACAGGCAGAGCTGTGCAAGCACAGACCCATCCATGGGTTAGGACAGCACCAGCTGCCACTGAGCTGTGGGAACTGACTGCAGGAACTGCTGTACTACCTGAAAGTGAGAGATGAAGCACATCTGCCTAAATCACAAACTCTAGCACAATGCGTGACTCATTCTTGCACCTAGAAAATGAATTGCTTTCTCTCACGTGGCAACTGAATTTTACAACCATTTTTCCAGGTTTGTTTGCTTCCTCCCATATGAAAAAGTGGGGCCCTGCATTTTTCAGACTATTCTTGAAAGTTGCCTATTTCACTGTGCCTGGATAGTACTTTAAATACACCCCATCATAGACTACCAACTTTTCAAAAATAAGTGGGCAAAATTAATATCTAAAAAAAAAAATCACAAAATCTCAAAAAGGAAAAAAAGAAAAAAAAAAAAGGGGAAGAAAAAAAAGACCTTTAAGAACCCCATCTGAAGTTACAAATACCTCCACAGACATTCAAGCACATAAAAGCAGGAATATTAGGCCACAGTATTCTTTTCAAGTGATAATCCAACCAGAACATATACAAATAGTTAAATTTCATCTAAACAGACTGCACTGGGCAAACAGATTCTTGACTAGGGAGTCCACAGAAACCTAAGTGCTTAAAAGCCACATTAGGGTGCCTACCACTGAATTTTTGAGCAATATATTTTGATCAACTCGTCTTTCTTCCCACCTCACACTTCCCCCCCACACACACACATACATCCTCCCCCTTTTTATATTCGATTGAATATTGTCAGACAATTCAGATTGGGAGCATGGGAGTCCATCCTATGCAGCCTGTGCCCAGGACAGGGTCAGCCAGGAGACCAGGCCAGGTGTCTCTGGGCTTTGTCAGGTTCTTGAAAACCTCTGAGGGGCGAGCCTGCACAGCCTCCCTAGGGCCCTGCAGCACTGCTGGACCTCCCACCCACGATGGGAAAAGGCCCCTGCCATTGGGGAAAGTGCCTGCAGCAGCTGCTGGTAGGTGACCAAATCCATCCATCCATCCATCCATGCCCTCCCCTGGCTGAGCAAGTCCCCTTCCCTCAGCCTCTCCTCACAGGGCTCCAGCCCCAGACCAAGTTGCTGGCCTCTCACTGAAATCCACTTTAAGGATGTCATTACTGTATTGGAGGTACAAACTTGATGGATATCTAGATAAGATCTAGCAAGTCCTGAGAAGGAGATAATCACTTTCCTCAAGTTCCTGGCTTTGCTCCTGCTGAGAGCCCAGGATGCTATGGACCTTCATTTCTGCTGCACTGTCCCACAGAGCAGTCCCCAGACAGCCCATCCCAGGGGAACCCCAGGGGTTTCTCTTTCCCCAGGGTACAACTTTGCATTTGTTGCTATTTAATTTCATGAGATCCCTGGCAGCTCCCTTCTCCAGCCTGGTTAATTGTCCCTAAAGAGCAGCCCAGGCCTTGAGTATGGTGACTGGAATCCCTCCCCCAGCTGCAGCTGGTGACACCTGCACACTTGGTTTCCCTGCACTCCATCACCTCCCCAGTTCACTGGCAGGGATATCAAACAGGACAGACCCTGGGAGAGACCCCAGTATCACACTTGTGACATGCAGAGCAAGACCCATCACCCACAACCCTCTGAGACCCACCCTGGGTTTATATCCTCACAGTTTTCCACCCATCCAGGTCTTAGCATCCTAATCTGGATGCTTCCCAGTCTCCTCCTATTTAAAAGTGTTTTCTCTGATACTGATGTAACACAAAAATAAATGCTGCTGTACAAACCTCCTCCATAGGCAGACTAAGCAACCCAATCACTGGAAAGGACCATTATTCCTAACAAAGAGTGGAGAAGTAAGAAAACCACAGGAATGTCCTACACTTGACTTTAGAGACAAGCTTGTTTATGCAGCATTGCCTTATGCCATAAGTGCCTGAGCAATTCAAGGAGTCATTACACAGTGTAACAGATGTTTCAATACTTTACAGATCTAACTAGCAAGTAAAAGCCACTCCACGCTGCTGTCACCTGCTTCAATGCAAGCAGGGAAAGATGTGAACCCCCAGCCCCATCTTTTTTACATCATTAACTTCTTTCTTCACCACTGCCTCTCCTCTGAGTCCCCACTGCCTGTGCCTTTCTGTCTGCCTGTGCCAAGGCCCCCATCTCCCCACTGTCCCTAGAGCCCCTATCTCAGTTTCCTCTCTCCCTTCTACTTTCTCTCCTGAAGGACACAAGCAGCCAAAGCCAGACAGGCCAAAACAGATATTTTCCATGGTTAGAGAGACCCAGGTGAGACTCTCCTGACTCTCAACTGTCTCCTGCTGGGGCTTTGCTGCAGGTTGCTTCCAACATTTCATGACAAACATTTTCCATTACATTTTCCATTTCCAACTCTCAACCTTACTATCATATCATTTCAGGTTAAAACAGCAGGAATTTTGTACAGCTTATCTAGTACAATATGATCTTTCTGTCAGCTGCTGAAAAGAGATTGTAGATGTTAAAGCCAAAAGCCAAAATCCAGCTGTGTTTCATCTCCAACCTCACCCTAGAAACTTAACCTCATTCTAAATACAAGTTTTTCTAACTGAAACCAAAGGCTTACACACATGGACCATCATCTGTAACCTTAGCACTCATCACAACACACTTTTAGCCACCATAAACAGATTCCTCAGCTGTGTATGCTTTTTACTGATTAACATAGTACAGCAGCTAAAATAGAAAATACTCTGTAGTTTCAGCTACTGAGCCTGTATTTAACAGCTGCTCACTGCCCTGGGGATGGCCAACACTGCTTTTGCTCCAGGCAGATAAAGGAAGAGTGTGAGAAGTCACGTTGGCTTAGACCACCAATGCATCCAGGCAAGGGCTCTCATCACAGCCACCAGGGAAAAGGAGGAGAACACCTACACCTGCAGGGATATTCCCTCTGGCCATCTCTGCCCTTAGAGATAATGCCTTTCTATCAATAAGAAAACATACAAGGAAGAAGAACACCTCGCTGGTCTTTCCCACTGCATTCCTAAAAAAGAGGGAGAAAGCTTCTGACAAAAATAGTTCTTCCCCAGACAGAGTTTGCAGTGCTCCTGTTAGAACAGCTCTTCCAGGACACCCAGAGCAAGCTCATGCCCTAAACCTAACACATAACAGCTCTACAATGGCTCATGATTTATATGTATTCTACTGGATTAGGAAAGAGACAGTTTATATTCTGCCATTTTAAAACTACTCCTGTATTTAGACTTTTTATATCATTTCACAGAAGGCTCCATACCCTTGTGTTAGCTATCTCATCTGTACCCTCTAGCAGGTTTTTCCATATTTTCCATCTTCCTCATGTCAGAGCAGTGGTTCCTGAACTGCAGCCCACCAGAGCAACTGATCTTCAGGAAAAGGCACACAGGTCTGCATTGCCTTTGTAATGTTCAATAAAGTTTAATGAAGAGGACACTTCATTCCTCCATCAGCCACTCCTTGCAACTTCATAGTTACCTGTGCTGGAAAGGTAAAAATACTTGGGAGTCACTTTCTATTCCAAAGAATAATGGTTTTAAAATGGAATTTTTTTAATGACAAAATTCATCTGCTCATATAACTGATTAGGATAACTAATGAATTCACAAAAGTATGTCTCCACAGCAAAAGACAAAGATTCCAGAATTTTACAAATCCCAGACACTAACTGGCTTGATCTTCTAATTTACACTGACACCACATTACAATTACCTTCCTACATCTGACATTAAGCATAATTTAATGCTTGTTAATCAACAATGAGGGGAAATGTAAGCCCTGTGTTCCTTATCTAATGCTTTCCCTTTCCTCTGCTGAGAGAGTTAGAGGATTTGCCTTGTTCTGTCTATCATCTTCTTTGGTAAATACCAATCACTGCAGTAAATCTGGTAAACAGGCTGACTTCTGACCTCTTTGTTCATATTTGTGCCATATATAAACATGTTGCTGGCATTATTTTCTGGTGGTTTTTTAACACATTAAACAGAAATGCATTATAGAATAGAACAGAAGGGAATTTCAAAGTATTATAAATATAGGATTAGGAAACTTGCCAGCAATATCTATTGCTGACAGCTGACTTTATTAAAGTTCATCAGCATTAATTGCCTCATTGTTGAATGACTTTTGCATGTAATTATCACCAGTCTAAACACAGATTGCCTCAGGTACAGTATCTAATATGATCATGCATTCTGAATCTTATTAAAATAGCCAAGATGTAGCAGAAATTATTCTCTCCCTAACAGTAAGGAAGTGAAAGAAGCAACAGAAACAGGGGGGATTTATTTTGTTCAATCTAAACAGTGTTATTTCTGTCTCATTCCAATGTTTCCAGCAATACTTTGGTGCCATGGATGCTGAAGAAAGACTTAAGAGATGCCAATTCTATACCAGTGTCATTTATCTCAAGGACAAGTGAAAATTCCTGTGCCCCACTAGAAAGACAATGCCTGAGGCAGGATTGCTAAAATGGGCTTTAAACGTCATGCTATATTTTAATAGACAGAAAGATGGATACATCAATGTCTAAAATAATAATTCTTAGATTATATTTATCAGAACAAGGCAAGTCTTGAATTGTAATTTGAAGAAGTCTGAGCTCCAGCACTGTGAGCTAATATCCAAGGAGAGAGGACACACAGCTCCTTCTTTGAACTTCTATGCTGTTTTAAGATGTTTTCAAGATCTAAAGCCACAGCATCAAAGACAAAATTTCATACTTTTTTTACACCACCCTGAAATCTTCACACCATATTACTATCCCATTCCCAAACCCTACTTTCTCAATAAAAAATAAATAAATTCAATTACTATTCCCTTTCCTCAACATACCAGCTCTTTTGAGACTGAACAGAATACACTCTAGTTTTTGGAACCTTTACATGCAATAGACACATGAAGCATTTTTTAAAAAATGAAATAGAATAAAATTTTGCAATTTAGCTTGTAGATTTATTTAAAGTCTTCAAAAGGATCCTCTTAAGAGCTTCAATATTATCTTAGAAATGAGTTGCTCATCACAGCCAATTTTGTCAATGTCAAATACCAACCATTCTCATGCATATGCCTCCTTATATGCACATCTACCTATCATCTGCCAGGCTTCTGGAGTGACTTTTCAGAGAAATTCATATTCAAGATTGTGTTTCAGCCACAGATTTAACAGCAACGGGTTTCAAAACTATTACACAGTATTTAGAAAAACAGCATGAAAGCCTATGTTGAATATGGACTTCCAGCACAGAAAAAAAGATTTGACTACGGAACACAGACAGCTTCAGAAATTCTACAGTCTTTTCAAACACCACTAAGCTGTTCTCCATTTGATGTTGTCTGTTGTCAAGGGCTTTTGCAGTTCTCTTGTAAGAAAAGTAGCTGCAGACATAAAATGTTTGAATAAAGACAAAACTTGCCACATACTACCTTCCCTTACCTCTCCTCGCATTGCTTTTTCTTTTAAGTTTATTAACATTAATAACTGCAAGCACTGATGTAGCCTTTTAGGGTATTAGAGCAAACCTGTAAATTAATGCATTGGTTCATCACAATTCATTAATCAAGCCTGTGCTGGATTTAACAGACAGCAGATTATTAAAGACACCAAATTACACAGACGAAAAAGCCCAGTTCCCAGAGGGTCAGCTGTAATGTGAATGATTTTGCATAAAACCATAAACCTGCTATTAAATTAAAAACAGGCAAAAATTATGTCCACTGCTTATCTAAAGTAATTTTTTTTAAAAGGGATGCTACGCTAATTTACTTCTTAACTGGTCCTGGTTACACAGCAAAGGACTAAAGGTTAACGGCAATGGCTCCTCTGATGCTTGGTTAAGCAACTTACACTAACATATCCTGACTGAGGTGAAGAAATTAATGAAATTACTACTGTAATTCATTACTAATGGAAAATTGTCAATGCTTTCAGCCAGCACACACAAATTTTCTGCAGACATGAAGACCTAGTACAGTGACTCATGCTCTTAGACTTGCTACTCTTATTTCAAGTCCTGGCACCATTCATCACGGCCGAACTTTCTGCCATGCTATCCAGCAAAGTTGAGCAACCTTTGATCTCAATAGCTGAGGTCTTTCTACTTCTGTGACACGGCTTTATGAAGGAGGAAAAAATAACATGTAATTTTCAGCATCGATCTAGGGAATGCTAAAATAGAGGAGAGAGGCAGAATCACTGCAACCAGAATCCAAAGTATAACAAACATAAGAAAGGTTGTAATTTTCCAACTAATGATACCAAAAACAAACTGTAAATTAGTGTAAAGTTTATACATCAATTACTAATTTAAAGGACAATATCTGTAACAAATAGTGAACATTAACAGTTAGTGAAGAGCCTAAAGAAGCTTGTCCTGTTGTACTGTGTAGTCTTGGCTTCTCTTTATATTCCTTACTAAACAACAAAACAGAACATCAGACCAAGGATAGCAAAATTATCCATCCCAAAAGGGAGATATTAATCTGTGACTACTCTAGTAGTTGTCATCTACAGAGAGCAAGAATATGTTATATTCCATGACTTTGACATAAATAAAGTGTTTAATATTACTTGACTGCATATAACAGGAAACTCCTAACAGGCACATTCTTTTACATTAATTTATAGACCAATGTTAATTTATAGGACATTGTTTTATGGTTCTGTAGTTATGCAGGGAGGAAGCTAATAAAGATAATCTTTATGATCTTCCCATTGATTTGCTTTTTGTTTGTGAACAAGAAAGATACTGTTTCTGATGGCCATAAATGCCACGAGATGAGAATTGTGCAGCACGCTTCCCAAAGGAGCAGCAGGGTTGCATTTATGCAAATAAAACTTAAAGTTTGAATATCAGTATGATTTTCCTCCGTGAGGAAGAGCAGAATTAAAAGAGGTAAGGAAATCCCTACCCCTATAGGAAATCGACAAAACACATCCAAAACTGCTTTAACTCTTCTGTGCATCCCACCATGGGAAATGGAAAGATCTGGCACAATGGTAGTAACATCAGCATTGGGGGAGTTTTTAATGGAAGAAGATGGCAGATTTGTAGTCACATTCTTCCCTCCCTTTGGGGAGTGGGGCTCTATGGGTAACATGGTCAGAAAGTGCAGGCACATCACCTATTTTAAGTGATAGATGGTGTCCTCAGGAAAAGCCAGTGCAAGTAAAAAACTGAAACAACCTGGACCAGGAAGGAGCCTTTCTGCAGATACTGCCCATTCCTTATCCTTGTTCTATAAGCATGCCATCAGCTGCTTGCAGGGAACAAGTGCTGAGACAGACAGGCCCTCAGTACACTCCAACCAGTATTTCTCAGGCTAAGCTGAGTTCAAAATTAGCATTTCTCATAACTGAGAGCAGGGTATTAAAGGAGCTCTTACCCAGGCTCCAGCTCACCCTGGCACTGCAGTGCACAGCGAGAGCAAAGCGCTGTGTGAGGAGCGTCTGCCCGCTTCGCTTTGAGCTGTTACTCCTGCAGATTAATACAGAGCAGAGTTCAGAAATGCAACCTAGAAATCACAGGAACACTAATATCTTCATGGAAAAAAGATGCTCACAATGTATGCAGTGTAAAAGTCTCCGGTTATGCTATTTATTGCATAAAAATTGCCTAGACTTCTAAGCTAATTCTCACTGAAATCAGACGAGTATTGCCTTTGCATGCATGTCTATACTGGCAGACCACAACATACTGCAAGTACAGTCCTTTTGCCAGTACACAGGCCAAATCTTCAAACACTGAAATTTACAGTGCAAATCAATACCCTTCTGTCATTTTTAAAGCATTTATAAGCATTTAAAATTTTTTATTCTATATTAATATATTATTTTTATTATTAATTTTAAAGCATTATTTTGCAAATCCCACTAGCATCCAATGGGATAGTACATATAGTCCCATCCTTTATGCCAAGTGTCCCAAATACCTGGGGGATTAGGGAAACACTTAGCACACATATATAACACTGCTGCAATAGCTCGACTTCTCTATAATACAAGCAGGTGAAAACAACTAGTTTAAGAGCAACAACAAAGCATACCTTCTTAGCACTATAGAAATTACAAAACGTTAATGAATGTGTTGAATGTGTTCCTTAATTATATAAAACTCTGCAAAGAATAACAAGATTTAAATTTATTATTCAAACGCTTTTAATTTATAACAGATTGCTACTTCAAATACAAGTATTAAATCTCTATTAGATTCATTGAGGTAATGCACTAATATGCATGACTGAGATCTTAAATTCCTAAGCAGCAATAGTGTTGGCTAGATGCAATAAGGATTACCTTAATTAAAACACTATCCTCAGCATCTCAGAAGATTTAATCCAAATCTTTATATAGGGCACATTCATTATCTATCTCCAGTTAATAAAAATATGACCTACTTTGGTTACATTCTAGAATTTAATCTTGATTACCATTTTGTTAATAGAAATAAGATACTAAAGACTTTAAAGACAAGCCAAAAGCAATTTTGCTAGTCTAATTAAAATACTATTTAATGGCCTCAGTAGGAGCTTTATATTTATTCATAACTGTGGATGTAGACTTTTTAGAAATGTTTTTAAAATATCAAATTAGACAACAGACTCCTGAAAATATACCTAAGAATAACAAGTGAGATTTATAACCAACGAGCTTAAAGCAGAGCCTGGAGAGATTCAGAGAAGAGCTCCTAAACCCCACAGGGACACTTTGGAACACGCGAGCTGTTCTGATAAGCTCAACAAGACTCTGCACTTCTGTAGGAGGAGGCCCATACCATGTGTCTTTGCAGAAGCAAGGCTTATACTAATCATAACACTCCAAATGTAGCATCAAGTTACTGCTAAGTAGTAGTTTCCAAGGAGACATGATGCTTATCAAAATACTCTGATGCACTGCAGGCTGCCAGATCTAAGACAGTATCTCAATGGTTTAGTGAACTTCTTAGCAAAATGCATCTTATTCTGCTTTAAACCGGGGATGCAACAGACTCAGCAAGAAGGCAAAGTTTTTTGAGACAGGGGGAGCACACACCCACTCCATAAACCTCCTGTACATGCTACTGGCATTTATTAAACAGGATAAAACTAGTAAAGAGAAATCACAGCCAGCCAAAGCATGTGGCCAGAGCCCCCACGGGGCCACCACTTCCCCAGAGCCACCCATTCACCTCCTTGGATTTCTCAAGATGAAACTGCCCTTTCACGGAGTTTCTCAGCAAAATGTAGCCTCCCTGTACACATCATCTTTTCCATACAGAAAGGTTAGACAAAAACATGCATCCTTACAGCATGTCCTTCAAACCCCCACAAAGGTGTCACCTGCAATATCCTAAAACAAAATACTTACTTTTGAAGGTACGAGTGTCAAGTGATGGCTGAATTCAAAGCCTTGTCCATCTATCCCCATACAAAAAGTTCTAGCAGAGAGAGTTCTGCTTGAGAAAATTAATTCAGATTGGACAGCTCTAGCTATTACTGGTTTCATTTGTTGAAAGGGTTTGAGAGATGAAAGAATCGTATTACTTTCAAGAGACACAGTGCTTATGGCTTTCTACTGGAAGTGATTATCAATTCATACATTGAGAATGAGAAAGCATTCTGGGTGAACAATGCCACAAACCTCTCACCAGGGTTCTCACCACAAGAGGCAATTCCCAGTTTAATTAAAGTCAGTACACACAGTTTTCTCTTGATCTCCATCATGTAGAAGCCACCTGCTCCAACAAGGGATCCAAGCAGTCAGTGGCTACACTTGGAGTTTACAGAGGTTGGGAGACCAAGTGACACTGCTCAGAGGAGGCTGCAGGGAGACAGTACAGAAGCATCACTGCAGCTTGTCATCTCCACTCACACTTTCTGCTCTAACACACTGCTCTGTCTGGCACTTTCCTCTCCCCTCACACTGGTTTTAGCATCAGTTTCTAGTCCAATGTCTCCTCCCTTATTTAGTATTTTGACTCTATTTCTTCTCTATTCTGTAATTCTTTGCTGGCCCCTTATTAAGAAAAAGTGTCTTCCCAGCTCTCAGATACAGTTTCAGGAAGAAATGAGGGTAATGATGCACTTTGATAGAACCATAGAACATCCTGAGTTGGAAGGGACCCACAGGATCGAGTTCAGCTCCTGGCCCTGCCCAGCACCATCCCCAAGAGTCACACCCTGTGCCTGAGAGCATTGTCCAAACAGTTTTTGAACTCTGCCAGGCTGGTGCTGTGACCACTTCCTTGAGGAGCCCATTCCAGTGTCTGACTGCCCTCTGGGTGAAGAACCTTTTCCTGGTATCAGACCTAAATCTTCCTGACACAGCTTTGCTGTCACGGGTCACCACAGAGCACAGATCAGTGTGTGCCCCTCCTCTCGTCCTCATGGGGAGCTGTAGACTGCAATGAGGTCTCACCTCACTCTCCTCCAGGCTGAACACCCATTTTTCCAGGCTCAGTCCAACAGCAGCAGCTGTTCCCCAGAGCCATTTTGACTGTCCCGTGCCCGTGGCCATCCTGACCTGTGTCTCTGTGGGTCCCCAGCTCCACAGCCACCCAGCTCCACAGCCACCCAGTGCACCCACTGCCATACACACCCGTGGGGCTCTTCTCCACAACTCCCAAAGGCCGAACATGAGGAGTTAATTTTATAAGAGAGGCAATTTTGTAAGACTAAAAAAACTGATGACATTAGAAAGCTCGTTGTAAATTTTACATAAAGAGGTCTTGTCTCTTTATCATGTACATAAATGTCACCCACTGGAAGAGTGTTGTCACAAATGTCTCCCATGAGTGCCAGATCTGTCTGTACATGGCATATAAGATGCTTGTTCTTTTAGTATCTGCACTTTTCAGCAATTATTAATTCCTTAAACATTTAAAACAGACCTTTTCAATTGTGCTTTCACCTCTTGAGGTCAATGCAGCAATCTCAGCTTGTGTGGCTCATAGTCCCCCTTTTAACACTCATTTTCAAAGACATATAAAACACCCAGACAAACTGAGAGTCAAAAGCAGACTCCTGAGGCTATGATCTGTTTTTCCCCAAAAAGTCTTCCATATGTTAATATGGAACCCTTTTACCAGGCTTCATGCATGAGACAAGGGATTCTAAAATATTCCTTATCTCAGGGAAAGCACAATAGTCAGGATTTTTCCCCTTTCAACTCTCAGCTATTCCTCTCCATGAGACCATAGGCTGCAAAGATGATAAGGAGAGTATTCTAGCAGATCTATCCCTCTCTCTTCTTCTATTATTAAGAAAGCGAAAAAATAAAAAACTCATTACCTCCAAAATGGAGGCAGGCATTTTGTGAGATAAGCCACTCCTCCACATCGTGTATTCCACCAAAGGGATTCATACTGGGCTCAGTATCTTCTAATGGTTTCATCAGTTAACATTAAATTGGTTTCAGATAGGAAAAAGGAATTTTCCTTGCACTGCACTAAATAATATGCCTTTATGGAGACTGCATAAACTACATTTCTGAAGAGGAACAACAATTATTGTTCCATTTCTGTAAGTGACAGATTGACAGTTACATCCCATGCTGTCAGTAGTTTGCTGTCTAGTTGACTTTCCCCATTCAGTTATTTTCTGCCTGCTTACAAATGGAAAGACATTTCACGGTAAAAAGACAAAAGGATGGTGCTTTGTAGCACAAAGCTCTGGAATTAAGCAAATCTTAGCTCTCTTCTCTAGGTCATTATTGGAAAATGGAGACACTGAAGTAACATCCAGCCTGTCCTGACCACAAGCCCTTTCCATGGCAAGCAGTGGCTTTGCCATAGCTTTAGAGGGAAATGACACTTCACCACTAAAAACCTCAGGATGCTGGCATCATAAACCAATTACTACACCTTTAATTATTATTAACAATTGAATTACAATTCATATTCACTATCCCTTTAATTACTCTATTGTCTGCGTTTACTACACAAGGGGTTGTGAAACCAAACGGAAGAACAAGGTTAACCACTGCATATTTCTGATTTTTAGCATATTGTGTAATGATCCTCCAGAATTGCCAAACCTTCCTATTCCCTGAAGAACTTCAGTCTTAGGTTTCTCAGTGCAACATCCACCCTTCTTACTTTGTATCCATGGGTAATTAGTACCTGTTGAGGAAGCTTCCCTGCCTGACCATCCAGGAGCCACTCCAGCAGTCCCAGCTGCACATCCCATACCCACTCACACCACACTTCTTCAGCAGCTCAGCCCCAGCTGTCCCACAGCACAGCCTCAGTCCTGTTCCTGAAAATAATTTAATCGTTGTGCAATAACTAAATAACAAAGTAACAGCTGGAGCTGCTGCCTCTGAGGAGGGACCCCGAACAAAGGAGTGCCGGGGCTTTTATCCCCTTTTATCCTAAGGGCAGGAAAGTCTGGGGGCTGTGGGCTCCCACCATGTCCCTGAGTGTCCAGTCCCCGGCTGTGGCACAGGTCAAGGGCCCTTTGTGCTGCCAAGTGTCAGCAGTTCAGGCCCTTTTCCTGGGGCTTGGGCTCACCCAGAGCTCCCTGCAATGAATGTCTTCCTCAGCATAACTTTGGAACAACTTACATCATGTTTGACCTTGAGTGGCAACCTGAGGTTTACTGCAGGTTATTTGTTCACGTACTAGTTCTTGCTCAAATGTTTCAGCACGTTCCAGCATCCCTTCTGGCTTTAACAGGAGAAAAAAAAAGAACAAAACCAAACCAAAAAGCACCCCTTACTCGTGCAGACAATAATCTCTCAAATACATGTGCACAACCCAAAAGCTATCGCTTCAGATTGCCACAAGCTATATTTTACCATGAAAGTCATCTATTCCCAGACTGTTCTGGGGTTTGCTAGTGTTTGGGTTTGAAACTTATATGAATGCGACCTACAGATTTGTGAAAAGTTCTGTTACCCTGCATGGTATTCCAGAAGTATATCCCTTTTCTTTCTGCTGTCAGAATGTTGGAATAAATGGAAACTCTTGCTGCTAGCTAAGAAAAAAAAAAAAATTAAATTCTTATTACTATTCAGAAAATTCTGACCCGCTCTTGCTGCTAATCCCAACAGTCCCTGCAAAATACTAACAAGAGTTATACTCACAAATTTCTGCTGTAGTTTATTCCACAGCAGTTGAAGTTTTCTAATGCTTGTTGCAGTAATTTAACGATTTGCTGTTAATAGGTTATTTTTAGGGAGCTGTATCCCATTCCTACTTCAGATCCATAAGAAACCTAACAATTAAATTTTCTCTTAGAACTCTCTCACATTCTACCTAAAGCAGAAAAACTTTTGCTGATAAACAATTATCCATAACTCATTTGTTTCAACTTAGCAATGAATTTCCAGAAAAAAAAAATCCATAATTATATAAGCAAGAATCAATGTTTCTCCTTTTTTTTCACAGCTTTTCATTGTCCCAGCTGCTGAAAACTATCCAGCTTAAAAAAAAAAAAAAAAAAAAAAAAAAAAAAANAAAAAAAAAAAAAAAGTGTTCTCCAGTATTGAACAGCTTCACCCTCTACAATCACCACCTCCCTTTGGGAATGATTACACAATTTCAATTTTGTTACTTTTTCTAATAGATTTGATCAGTTAAATAAGAGCCAGTACCAAACCCCCTGTGGATATCACTGACAGTGTTACACAGTGAGCAGCCCAGCTTTCATGACTGTTCAAAAGCTGAGACCCTAAAAATTGTCAGCATGCTGCCTGTGCTTCCCAGCTTGCCTTTAGCTGTCCCCAGCCTTCCAGCACACAAAGCTCTTTAGTGCCAGCATCAGGCACTACTGAGTAGAAATACCTGCTCTCCTCTGCTAAGCACTAACATCAGCTTCTGCCAGAGCCTGGAGAGATGGCCACTCTGGACCAGTGGGGGAACATCTTTATTCCCTCTCTGCTTCATGACTCTTCTTGTGATTTTTTTTTTTTTTCACAGCTCCAAGATGTAAATTAACAGCTTCTCCTGGGATTTTATCTCTCTTCCTTTATTTGTTTTAAAAAGCATTCCCCTTTCTTCAAAATTACTCTGAATGAAACGTAGCATCTTTTAGTATCATAAGAACAGAATTCATAGCAAGCAACTGCCATCTCCCTTCCTACAGCTGCCTTCAAATGAATTAAAAAATTTAAGGTTGAGGGGGGAGAAATCTGGTGCAATGCTGGCAGAAAAGACACACATACTGTGCCAATCATAGTACAGCCCAGAAACTCTGATTGACACCTTCACACCCAGCTGAGTGTGTGGCTCCTTGTCAATGCAAGGGTAACCCTGAATTCTCCTTTGGCACACCAGGACCTCAGAAACATGATTTTTTGGATTTCTTGCAGCTATTCAAGTGGAGTGTCTTCTTTTCCTCCTGTTTTTGCTCCTATTAGATGTGCTTTGTCCAATTCATACTTAAAAGCTGTTTCTTAATTCCATAGCAAATCCTTGATCTAGAATAGGTTTGCAGTACTTAAATCTTTTCATGCCACTGACCACCAATATCACCCAAAAATCTTCTTAATTGATGTGGAACTGAAATACATCAGGTTCCCAAGACATTAGGCACTATTTGAGCAAGGACCATCTAAAATCTCCATACCAGGTGTCCATAGTATCAATGCAGAAAAAGTCTTGTAAAAATTAAACACTTACCTGCATTCTCTGATTTCACAAATAAGCAGAATCTTTTTTCCCCAAAAGTGATTTGTCAACCCCCTTAGCCCTTGCTTTCCAGAATGCCCAAATGTTGTAGAAAATCTGTTCCTGGGAGCTGCTGGTCTCCTCTTCCATCAATCTTCCCAACCACTCGGAGCCACAACAGCCTGGTTTTCAAACCATGAGACTTTTGGAGTTGGTTGCTTCTACAAAGTCTCTGTCATTTCTGAGTCAACTGAGGACAATTTTGAAGAACTGCACTAATTCCTTCATGGACAGCCTACAGCTCTGGAGTGAGGTTTGTCATATCTATACTCGTGAAAACTTCCACTACTTGTTTTCAGTTCTACACACTGTCTCTGCTAAAAAGAGAAAATGACAATGAAGATGCATATTTATTTCAGACATTTCTACTTGAAGCTTGGATACAGTAGCAACTTCTTTGCTCATACTCCCAAACTTCTTTCCAGAGAGAAATCAATGCAAAAAAATCCTTCTTTTGGCTTTTCCGAGAGCCACATCACCAGTGTTTTTATTGCCGTCTGTTCCTTCCTAACACCTCCACTTCCACCAAATAAAAATCAGCCTCTGGCACAGCTCAAGCCATACAGCTCAGCTTCTGTTCAGCATCTCACGTGGACAGTGTTCTCACAAGCAACTCAGTTATTTTACTTCAAAGAAGAACTGCTTTTTATTTTATCTTGACTGAAGGGTAGTCATAGCACCATCTCCCATAAAAATGTACCCTGCCTCTGTATACCAATACAGATGAGTGACTGATCAGAGACAAAAAAAAATCATTTTCTACTGGTCTTTTTTTCTAAGTACAACTAAAAAACAAAGTACACTGAGTTTACCACCTTCAGTCTTAAAATCGTGGCACTGATTTTGCTGTGCAGTGTTCCCTGGGATTAGCACACGTGTAAATTTCAGCTTATTATCCTCTGTGGCACTAACATAAAAGGAGTAACCAGAGAGCTTTCCTGATGTAAAGCTCAGATCAAGCAGCAGCCAAGCATTCACCTTCTGCATTGGTGGAATTCACTCCAGCCATTGTCTACCTGAAGTTCAAGGAATACCCAGCTAATCCCTTCACTGGCAGTTAGATGCTGTCCAAAGTGGTCCCACAAAGGCATGGAGAGCACCCAGCTGGCACTGAGATCCAGTGTAACACACTGCACTGGCCTGTTAAGCACAGCCCCAGAGAACTCTGATCATTGGACAGCCCCCCACAGCTGCAGGAATGTAAAAGTTGACAGTAGGAAAAGCAGCACAGAGTCATTGTTCTTATGCAGAGACCTTTTGTAACAAGTCTCATCCTAAAATAATGCTTTGCATTCAAATTATAATAGTAATAATGTGTACATATAAAGAATCATTGATATTTACAATGGGAAATTATAATAAAATATCAACCCAAATTCCATGATCAACTATGTTCTAACACAGGATACAAGCAGATTAGTGATATCACATTAAGAAACAAAGAAAACTCAAAAGTGCAGCAGTTGCTACCTTATTAGCATAAAATTAAAGCATCTGAGTGCATAATTAACTCAAAATGTTACGGGATTCATCTTTAGAGTCCAAAGAATTCCTTAAATTAATGTCTTTTAGGCTAATTTTTCTGTCACCCTGAAGATTCTCTTCACTGCAGGTTAATACTTTGAAGTTAGACAACACAAACTAATATAAAAGCCAACACATGAACATAGCACAGAACAATAGCTGCAAAATGCTATCAGCATATTTATATTCCAAGTTCCATTTATGTCTATAATTAAGAATATAAACAATCATAACTCTTGAATAAGATAACAAAAAATTAAGTATACATACAAAATATAAAACCATAGCAGAGTGCTGCCAGTGCTGCATGTGTTATACACAAAAAGATAGGAAGATAATGCTTAGTACTACTGTAAGATATATTAAAGTTGATTCCAGCAATTGCACTATTTCATAATATAAGCAATTTCAGTCTCAAACTCTGGCAGAAATACAGTGAGTGCAACATTTCATCATCTTATTTCAAATGTACTATAGCATGATTATGTTTGTATTTTCACAGATAAAGTGGAACAAATCAAGGGACACTAAGCTTTAAATCATCCATATATAGGGTTTATTAAACTATTTTTTAAAGAAACAACATAAACAAAATATTTTTTCCACTATGAATTTCTTAAGGCTCATTACAGTACCTCTGCATAAAATTTATACTAATCTCAGTGGGTTTTGTGGGTCATTCACACCAGAAATGAGACAAATGCTCTTATTATAAGAAACTAAGATGTAACTACAAAACCACAAAAGTCAGCCTTATTCACACAACAATCAAATCTACTTCCAGTTATTTTTAAGTGATTGTGTCAACTCATGTATGAGTTCTTACAGTGTCCTGTCCTCCCTGTGACATCAAATAACAAATTCAGGGGTGGTGGAGGGAAGAACTAATGAGACTAAGTAAGTATGAAAAACAGATGAATTCCCAATACTGATGATATCCCCCATTTATTTCCCTCCTCTTGATCACTTTTGTTTCCTCAACCTATTTTTTGTTTTCTTCCTACTCCTTAATAAGCCAAGGTATTCAAAAAGACAAATAAAACCTCAGTTTTGCCCTAAAAACCTGATTCTTCAAGTTGTCAGTCCTACTGCAACATGTTTCATTTTAGCCTGATTTTTAAAGGAAACAATAGTCATACATCTCTGCTGTTCATACAGAAGCAAGCATATTTATACTACAACGTTTTCCTAGAACTTTTGAATTTAAATAATTTCAATTAAAATGAGAGGATAATAACCTGAGAGAAAGCAAGCACCTGCAACTTTGATGAAAAAGGTAACAGGTGAAAAAATGCTATTCATACTTTTAAGATTTATGCAAGCAATAATCAATTTATGCCCAATCAATAGCAGGCAGAGGGGAACCCAGCTGGGAGAACACCATCAGGAATGTGTCTCCTGCAGGGAAGTTTTCACATGTGCTATAGCTTAGAAACTAGCAAGGCCACAGGAACAAGGCTTTACTGACCACGCTGTTTGAAGAACTATTTATAACACCACATCCACAAGAAAGCTAACTTCTAATTTGTTAAATCACGTTTAATTTGTGGATTTCTTCTTCCTTGCAACTGAGTTGTCAGATTCCAGTAGTTTCATACACTTCACTAGCTTTTTACACACTGATGCATTTTTTTCCCTGCTTCTTGTTCTTCTGTATCTGTGCATTTTGTTCTTCTGTGTCTGCTTCAGCTCCCTTGGAAGGCAGAACATGCACCACAGGACCCGTTCTGATGACTCTTGTGCCCCAGAGGCTCACAGGGTAGCTCATCTCTTTTCAATGAATGCAAAGAAACCATCAGTTAACAGACAGCTGCAACATCTTTCCTAAAGAACAGCCTTTAAAAATATTTTTTACTTGTCTGAACAGAAGATGTCCTCCTACCTTTCAAAATAAGTTACTGATTGATAGGCAGGCAAAAGCATTTGCTTTAACAGAATCAGACTGACATCAGTTTTCATGTTCTCTGCTGTCTGAACTGTATCAAGCTGATCAGATTTGTATTCTCCTGAAGCACATCAAACCAAGCTATAAACTGTAGTTTTCCTCCAGTGAACTTGTGGATTTGTCCACTGTGAGTTAGTGAATAACAAATTCAACTATGTTTAAAATCCATTGTATAAACTGCATTTTCCATCTCCTGAAACATCGCTTCCTACAGTAACTTCATTTGGCAGGAAGAAGAACACAGATCAGGAGAGAGCTGCAACTTACCCAACTGTTACTTTTTAATTGGCTCTTGCAGAATGCCAGCTCTGGCCAAAGAGTTGACCAAGAAGGCATCAGGCAATAAAATTTAAAAAAATACATGGGTTTATATTCAAATGCAACTGGCAGCCACTGACACCACAAATGGCTTTTCTGGTAGGGAGGAAAACTTTAAGTCTGCATCTAACCTTGCAAGAAAGATGATCACAATTCACGCCTCAATTATTTTTGAAGTGACACACATTTTGAGATCACACGAGTAGGTATGCCACTCAACCTGATTCCTAAAATCAGCAGACTTACAATGCATCTGGCACAATATTACATTTAATTTTGCAGAGAGATACTGATTATGTTTTCTTATGCTGTACATGCATAGGCCTTATCCTGAGTTTGATACTTGTCAGATCTGTCACGCAGTATAAGGAGAGACCCTCTGCAGCTTTTCAAAACTTTATATTGCACTGACACACAACTTTTCAACAGATATTTTAGCTGAGAACAGCTCACACTCAGGAAACTGTAATTTAAAATACACAATTATTTTAATATTTTAAAGGTACCTCTGTTTTATAATCCTTTGTAGAAGTAGAAATTCATCTACACATGAACTTAAAATGATAGAAAATGAGATTTCCTGTCTCTCAGGAAGCTATTTCAAAATAACATAGAACAGATTTGTAAAACCTGTTCAACCCAGTCTCTTCTGTGCCTGAAGTACTGTATGTAGTAAACATGAAAGGCTCATTAAAAAGAATTTTGCTACTATCTCAGAAAATTAGCGTCAGTGCATAAAATAACACGCAACATACATATTTGAGATATATTAGGAAAATCACCAAACTCTCCAAAGACTCCAGAAACTCTCAAACAACCTGCAACCTTTTATGCATCTGATATCTCAAATAGTAAAACATAAAAATCTTCCTAGTCTGCTTTAGTTGCTTTTCTAGAATATATAAATAAAGAGGAATGATCTCATGGTCTGAGCATGCAACAGGAAATCAGATCTTACATAATGATTTGCCAAACCACACTTTCAAACTAAACAAATTGTACTGGTCTTCCCCCACTACAATGGAAATAAATTTGTTTATACTGAATTGATCAAATCTGTTTAATTACAGAATACATGAGACATTTGGCATCTGAGACTGAATTTTAGAGAGCAGTAAAGCACGTGTTTAGCTACATGCTAAAGCCAATTGAAATGGCAAATGGCAGCGCTAGTTACTAAGAAACTCATGATTGCAAAATTTTTATTACAGGATAATTTATCTAGTCTTGTTAGAGAATGGTTTCAAGGTAAAAGAGAAACCAAAGGACACACATTAACAATCGTAATAAATAGGTATCCAATCCTCCCTAGGTAAACAGAACTTGCACAATTCATAAAATTATGCCTATAATTTGTAACACTATACAGATGTAAAACACAGACTACTAAAAAAGAAAATTACAGGCTGGCCAAGGCCAGTGACCAATCCAAAAAATTGCAAATAAACAAACAAACAAAAAATAACAAAGGCTTCTCGGCAGAAGCCTTAAAAGATGGAAGACTGAAGTCTGTACATATACTGCTTCAACAGTTCAATTGAATCAAGATATCTAAAGCTGCACAGACAGTAAAACCAGATAAAGTGCAAAAAGACATCTGTAAACTATCAAAGAAAATATTAGAATTGGCTTTCCCTCAGCTTTCTATCAATTTAAATCCTCCACATGGGTGTTTTTATAAATTTTAGAATAAAAACTAATATTCAAAAAGACACTTCTGAGTTTTTTCAGGCCCCAAGTGACATGAGGTTTTTCTTCAAGCCAACCATCTAGCATATATAGTCAATTAAAGGGAGAATGAAAAACTAGCAGATGAACTCCTAAAGGATATTGAGTAAATGCTGTCCTCACATATTCAAATGTGTGTTTGCTATGGGTTTTTTTATGGAAATATCTTCATACAGTCTTCCAAAGCAAAATTAATGATGCTTTCTAACAGGCCATTATCAACAAATTCTACCATGAGAGAGAAGGAACAGAACATTGAAAAACAGGGACTATAAAACAGAGTCTGACTAGGAGACTATTTTTTAAACATTATTTCTTCCCAATCTCTCATGCTTGCCATGCAATTATCACAGTCAACATCACATTGCTTGGAAAAAGTTTTTAATACATAAATGTCAAAAAAATATCAGTTCTTAATGCATTAATTGCCTTCTTCTTGCAAAAGGATGACTACTACTGGTATTTTTTGCAGAAAAGCTTCAACATTGTTTTGCCACATTAGTCCTTTTATCTTCCATCAGCATCTGCAGTCAACTACTGCTTTGGTCAAAGATCCAGTGCTTCCTTTATTTAAAGAGAGGAGGCAGAAACTCAGAGAAAAGAGTTACAAGTCCTGCAGTTTCAAATTCCTTTTGTAGCTCCTCCGGTGTTGAATATTCTTTGACTTCAAACGTCTGAAACCTACATTGTAAAAGGGAAACTCATGAATATGCCTGGATTTGTCAGAATGTAATTATCAATTCTGTTACTTTTCTATCCACAACAGTATTAAATTATACCTTTTATGCTGTGACTGTACTTCTGTCTCACACAGTACTCTCATCATTTTCTCTTTGCACTTCTTTCCACTTGAGTCCACATCTACCTTAGAAGTTTTCTGAAGAATCAAGTATTCCTAAATGACAAAAAAAAAAAAAACCCAAACATTAAATGTCACCTAGTATTTCCAAAGTTTTGTAAAATGCAAAAGCTCACTCAAAATGTCATCTTTCTTTCAGAAAATAGCAATCAAACTTTGAAAGTGCCCATCCCAAAAAGTGCACGACTGCTTCTATTCATCAGTTTTAAATTAAGTAGGCCTAACTAATTAAGAGAACATGAGTTAAAAAAGCCAAAACATTCTCCTCCAGCATCACCACAAAAACCCACCTTAGGCAGTGGGAATTTGTATGCACAGAAAAGAATTTCAAGGCCCAGGCATGCACTAGCAGCACCATGTGGTTTTAAGTCAAGGAAAGAGACAGATAGCAATGAGTCAGAAATATGTCTGTTATAAATTCCTCATCAAAAATTTTACTACTTTCTGGGCATTTGGGAAATACAGGAAACTGAATCTAGGCATATTAAGGTCAGGAAACAAAGGGATATGGGGGTATAATTCCAGTGGGAAGCAAAGCAATACAGGGCACAGGTCTACAGGTATCACCGTAGACAGAATAGAACACCCTCATTTTCTTAAATACAGAATAAAGTTGCTGGGTCTTCCTACTCTCATAATGATCAATTTGCCTCCAAAATTGTTAATCTTAGAAAAACACACATAAAATATTCAGACACGGAGGTTTCAGTGGTAAATCGATAGAACTAGTCAACATTCATTGTTCCTGCACCTTAATGCTGCTCCTGTCACCCTGAAGAAGAATCAATATTATCTTGCCCATGAACATCAGTCTTCCAGTCAGCCTTAGATTTGAAGCCCATTTTTCCACAGTTTTCACATATTTTTCCTTTGCTCTCATGTGATCTAAATGCAAAAGGAGCATCCAGATACCATCTTCTGTTCCTTTTGATAAAGTAGTTTTTTCATTGCAAACTGTTGCTGATTGCTTAATGACACCTTTAAGATGCTGCTGTATCCAAAGAATCAGATCGTGCACCATGGGTTCAGAAAGATGCTTCTTTGCTTGTTCAAGTAATTTCTCTTTCACATCCATACACTGGGCCCTTGTAAGCTGGTCTGAGTTAACAGAAATATCTGGTAGAGTCGATGGGTAACTGACTGGTAAATGAAATAACAGCTTTAAAAGTACATCCTTATCCAGCAGCTCTTTCACACTGATTTGAATTCTAAATGAGATTCCATGCGTCTCTAGAAAATATATTTAAAAAAAAACATTAATAGTTTGAAGTTGAAATACATATGTATCATTAAAGCATGTTATTTTCTTTAACTCAAATAATTCAACTCAAATAACTGACATTTCCTATAAAATATGAGGGAGTGATTTTTTTGTTTTGGCAGAGCAGGGGCTTGCAACGAATGGCTCAAGCTTTACCTGCAGGGAATCCTGAAATGAAACACTTCTATAACATAGTAGAAGGAAAGTTATTAACACATTCTAAAAAGCATTCACATCTTTTGGCTCTTTAAAAGTCTAGACAAGCCTGTAATAAAGAATTGTCTCTCTCAAACACATAACTCAGCTTCCACAGCTCAATAGCAAAAGCAAGGAAAAGCAAGGACAACTGAAAATAGAGACTTTTCTGGATGGATTCAGCACTGTCCTAAGTTTGCTCCTAAAGAAATCTGTAAGACTTCTAGCATCAATACTAATGGCAAGGCAAACAGACTTGCACCAGGTATTTTTTAAGACAATCACTCAAAAGCAATTCCACACTAAGCAGAGATTTGGAAACAAAGAAGTCATATTTTTTGCGCCCTACAACTTGCAGAGAAAATATGCTTAATTTTTTTCTGCCAACTCCTCTACAACAGTTGGATAGCAATAGGGAAAACATCTCTGTTGGACACCTGACCCTAGATACCACATTCATAAATATGCATGTACTTATATTAATGTATGTCTATATATCTCCATATCTGCTCAAAATCTGTTGTAGGTCTACTTAAAAACAGAATTATTTTCAGAGTGAAAAGGATGCACTCAGTATGCATAAGGAAAGGCTAAAGACTACTTGATCCTGAAAAGTCATACAATCAAAGATGCTTAATATTAAAGTTATGTCTTAAAGTACTTCATGAAACAAAGCCTTCTTAACTAGAAGTTTCACAGGAAAACAATACAAAACTTGACAAAGTGAAAAGCATGGACAAAGTGCTTTCACTCCTCTGCCATGAAGTAAGAGGGTATCAATCAGACAAAAGATGATCTTCTTCAGATGTTCTCTGCTTTACCCCTTTGATGCATTCTAAACACTTCAACCCTTTTCTTTCAAAATTTGCTAAAATGTCAGGTTGATTCACTCTATGAGGGCAGGAGAAGCCAGATTTGAAAGGCAGATTAGAGGAGAGCTGAGTTTCAGAGCAGGTCTTTTGAAGTGACTTGCACTCTTCTCCCCTCTACCTTACCTTACCTTCCTTTACATGACAGTCAGATGAATTATGTTTGATTAGTATTGCTGATGCCAGTAACCAACCTCTCACAGTGCCTCTCACATAAAATGTATGATTTTATATTTGAAACCTACTAAAAAAGTGAAAGAATCTAAAAATTACTTGGACAGACAGAAGAACTTTACAGTGCTTAATCCAGGGCTTGTTTTCAAGCCTCCTTACTGGGTCATACAAAGAACTCTCAAGGTCAGAGAAGTCACAATATACAAGTCTCCAAACACCTACAGACCATCACTAAGAGTCAAATCCAGTGGTGAAAGCAGTAGATGCAATTCCAGTGAATTCAATGAAATCACACCCAACCATGCCTGTATTTATGGACACCACACATCAAAAGTGCTGTTTCCTGCCAAGAGGAGTTTGTCTTCAATCTCTAAGACCCAATCAAAGGTTCCAGACTACTTTCAAGACAAACGTATTCCTCAGAAAAACACCAGCCTTGGAAGAGCCCCTTGCACATGGCCAGTAGCTACAGAGGAGAACCACAAGACTTCCCATTCCTAATCTCTGTCTTCTGCTGCTCTGGCAGATGTTTCTTCCCAGGCCCCAGCAGCAGCAGCAGCTTCTCTGCCATTATGTGGGCTCAGCACACACGATCACAGAGCCAGGCAGAAAACGTGTCCTGCGTGTCCTGGGGCGCCCAGCACGGCGCTGGCCAGCACAGAGGTGTCTGCACACAAACCATCACACAGACACTGCTGCTGCCCCACGTCCTCAGCTGCCCCACTCAGGGCACCCTGGAGGGCTCTGGCTGAAAGGGGGGAGCAGGATTGCCCCCTGCCCATCAATCACTTTGTTTTAAACGTTGTTGCCAAGGGATTTTAATATGCACAGCCTATATAATTGAAAATACTACTCTATCACCAGCTTAATTACAGTGACAGAAAAACATGCTACCTTTCTGATAATCCTCCTAGGATTTTTTCACTAGCTTGTCACAGCAGATCTCACCAACTCAGAAGTCTAAGAGGGACAGACAGGCCAACCCCGCCACTTCGACAAGGGCCTGCTGCTGCAGAGATGTTACTCCTAAACCTGCAAAAATCTCACACCTTTCCTTGTGATGAACTAATCTGAAGGAAGCAGAACAGCCTCACATCCCAACGTGTATCACCCTGAGCCATCAGGAAAAGCCCCGCCGTGCTCATTTACATCTGCTTCAGACTTACTTTTAAAAAGAAGAATCAGTTTGAAACCTTTGCAGGGCTAGAGCATCTAAAGTTTATTTAAACCTTGCAGCGTCCATTTTCTGCACCAGCGCTGCAGACACTGGCAGAACAAAGAGCAAACCACCGGCGCCCTGCACAACCTGGCTCCAAAGAAATATTCCCTTTGTTTGCACATGCTACGAGGGCCGAGTTGCCTTCACAGCAACACGGTGATTATTTCCAAAATAAAAGGTTGGGTATGACTGTTCTGCTGGCATTTAATGTGCTAATCAGACTAAACTCAATACATTTTAACTCATTTTCCCCCATAGCTGCATGCTTATCAGTATATTTAGCTCTAGCATACTTCAGATTTTTTTCTTATGTTCCATGTCAACCAGACAGATATCCCCCTCCTCTCCTGCCCAAAGGCATTTTATGCAACACATGCAGTCTATTTTTAAATTCAGAAAATGGCACCTACTAACGTACAAGCTTAGAATATCTAAATACATTTTTATAGCGAGCTTGGTGAACAGACCAAAAGAGAACAGATTAACAATTAAATTATGGATTTCTATCTGTAACACTAATCTTTGCAAATAGATATGTAAGGTAAAAAAGGTACGCTGTAATTAGTTTATTTAAATTCATCCACACATTGATTTTGATAAAAACACATTTTACATTCTGAATACTTCATTGTTAAATTCCAAAAGGCCAAAGTTTTTACCATGCCAAGAGACCTATAAAAGCATTCTCTTACACTCCTCAAAACCATGAGTCCCCAATGGCATCCTTTTCGATCCCATGGATCTACACACAAATTACTCTTAATGTCTTAGAGATTGCATAACATAACAGTTTTCCTGGAAGTTATGTCTGTGCACCGTTTGTCAATGACAATTTACATGGTTTGAAGAGACAAAGCAAATGTAAGCTAATGACTGGAGCAAAAGTTAATTGTATACTGACTAGAGATTCTGCAAGTAAATTCCAAGAGTTAGAAAAATACCAATAATCATTGTTGCAAAATAATCTTTTCAATTCCAGCAGAAAACTATGTAAACCAATCAAATATACCTCATCCTACCACACCATGAGCACAGCCTGGTTAAAGGCCCTCCAAGATCACATAACATCAATATAAATAATATAGCCTACTCCCATTGTGCACTTGTGGCACCTCACTTTATGTCCAGAGGGTTTCTAAATCTTTAAGACTCTGGTAACTTATAAACACAAAATTATTTTTCCATATTTGAAGCACAGAGAAGAATGTGCCTGTATTTCTCAACAGATTTGGAGGAACAGACGTGTATATGCAATGTTCAGATACGCTCACGTTTTTTAAAATTAACATCTGATAAGCCTGGATTCTGCTTTTTCAAACTATGCCCAAAATAACAGTCTTCAAATTTTTCACTTAAAAATAAAGCTCAGATGAAATATTTCATCAATCATATTTTAAAAATACAAGCCTAAATACCAATTTAAAAAAATAAAATGGCAGAATTACATGCCTGCACTGCAGCAGGAGGTGTGCCAGATGTATCTAGATACAGAATTCTGGTTTTAGGTTACTTTGGTTAATTGTGCTCCCTGCAGACACTAATGCCTTCATCCAACCTCTCCCCTCAAGCACAGTCACCTACAACAGGACAACTGCCCAGGACAATATCCAGATACTGAATATCTCCAGTGAGGGAGACAACTTAAGCTCTTCCAGCAGCCTCCATCACTCAGTCACCCTCACAGTAAAAAAAAATTTCTTAATCAAACCCAGTTCTTTAGGGCTGAATACATACACGTGCAGACACAATCTGACAGCAGGCCACTACCTCCATCTTTGGCAGCATTCCCCAGGACTTCAGTGCAGTCCAACCAGCAGGATGCTGCTCCCTGCCCACCGCTCTGCTGGGGGCTGGGCAGAACTCTTCAACAGCTCCCAGACACCGGGGACCTGCGGTACACAATACAGGCATACTCTGTGTGTAAGTGCACGTGTATCTCTCTCTAACAAATATCTAAGAGTTGTCAGATCTGAGGTAGGCACTAAGCAAAATTTACTACTGGTCTGGATCTGAACAGACACCAACACTTGCATACCCTACCTGGCATTTAAGCCTGACAGAGTTGCTATTGTACACTGGAACTACTGAGATTTATTCTCCCTTGCTGAAGGGGCATCTTCACAGCGCAGTAGAGCACAGACTGATAAAAGCCATCTCTTAAATCTATGTTCTGATCAGTGGCCACCATGGCTGGTGCAGAAACCATGGAGGCATCTACACTCCCTGCGTTCCTTGCCTACAGCATCCAGCAGCTGATGGGAGCAAGTACTACAAACCCGATCATTCCACCCACGGCAGACACGACACATCAGCCTCAGGACCGTGTAAAACCTACAGCCGTACGCATCTAGCTGGAGCAGGCATCTGGCTGGTCACGGTGCCCACGTTGGCAGCTTACCCCAGAAAAACACAGATGACCCAGCGCTTCTCATGCACTGCAAGAGCTGTACCCGTACTCAGTATTACCGGATAAACACCTGGCCTTGCTAACGCGTACAAGATTCACCTGCTTGTTTACCTAGGGAACGGCCACCCGCCCCAGCGCTGCCCTCGCTCGCCCCCAGGGCCAGCAGGGCACTGAGAAGGTCCCCGGCTATAAGCGAGCAGGGCGCGCTGTGCTCCGCGCCCCAAGCGAGGCCGGCAGCACAGACACCCGCCGGGGCAGGGACACGCGACAAACCACACCAGCGAGCGACTGAGCCCCGCCGTGAGCGGCCCGGAGCGCTTCCCCC
>WEIU01003569.1:185235-197132 GCA_013389925.1 Aegithalos caudatus | reverse complement strand
CCTGAGCCACGGCCGCCAGGGGGGGCCGCCGGCCGGACCGCGCCGCAGGGAGAACAAAATGGCGGCTCTGTGGGGCCCGGGGCCGCGCTGCCACCGTGTCCGGCCCTGTCCCGAACACCCCGCGCCCTGTCCCGTGTCCGGCCCTGTCCCTCCGGCCCTGTCCCGTGTCCGACCCTGTCCCCGGGTGCGGAGCGTTGTGCGACGATCTGACCCACATGGAGGGAGAGCCGGCTCTACACAACCCCCTAGACCACAGCCGCACACACCCCAGCGCAGTTACTAGAATATAAAATAATGGTGTCTATAATCAACTACTGTCGCTTCATAATCCTATTACCAGCCCTCACACTGCAGTGCCAGCAGTACTATTATGATGCCCAAAAGATAGGTTTGAAATAAAACCCCATAGACTGGTGTCCCTAGAGCAGGTATTTGTTTATTGCAGCGCTGGTGGTGCGGGGGTATCTCCACCTAACTCACCCACCATTGTCAAGTGCTGTGGTATATTTCTACAGTAAATATTTCTTAGTATCACTATGTCACTACGACATCATGACATACGTGCCAGAACTAATTTACATAGTATGAACTCGTGGTTATTAGTTCTTTTGCAGTATGCTTGTGTCTCCCCAATTCAGGGGTTATCATTAGTATTTGATTATTACAAAATCACTTTTAAAAGCAAAGGCTGGGGGTGGTTACTTTTCAGGAGAGTATATCCTTCTATTTGTAACCCCTAACTTGTGTTGAAATAACAAGAACTATGGTGTCTGAGCAAGGGAGGAGGAAGATGCTGGGAGAGCAGCACAGCCAGGCCGCTGTCAGAAAGAAGGCTGTGGTTGAAATTAGCCTTAGAAGTGCCTCCATTCTATTATTAAGAACTTCCTTGCCCCGGTCTTTCCCCCTTCTCCCCTGCCACTTTGCATATTCCATTTTACATGTTTAAATAAAAAAGTCGATGTAAATGTCTTTTGAATTGACACTATCACAAGACATGGAGGTCCCCATGAATAAGTTACTGCACTCTGACATTTGGAAGTCATCAAATGAGACAGTATAATGTCAGCTTGATATTTTTCACTCTATGAAAATATCAGCTTCATGTCAAAGACCTAAATTCCATCTTAATGTAATAAATTTTCGTGTATTCACAGACAACTGAAAATGCTAAATATTTAAATTTGAAATGAACATCTACAGTTACAATCTGGCTTTCATATTGCATTATGATGAAATTGAAAGTCAAGATCTTATTTCCCCTTTCTTTATTTCTTCAAGGATTGAAGGGTTTGATAGAATTTTATCCATATTCTCTCAATAGATACTTCCCCATCAACATGTGGCAAATAAAGTTAAAAAGAAAAGTCTCGCTTTTTAGTCAGCCAATATTAAACCAGTTCTAACATCCTGTCACAAAAAGATTGTGCCACCAGTATCTTCCACTTTGCCTGACAAGGCAAACAGAATGCAACCTTTCATACATAGGTTAGATTAATTTTCCCAGTGTCATTTGCAAAAAGCAGTATCCTCTGCCTTCCACTCACTATAATTACAGCCTCAATTAGGCTTTGTTTCAACAACCACTAGTGAATATATATTAAATGGTGCATTTAGACCAGTTTTTCTCTAACTGGAGTGGCAAATCAGAGGAGGAGTAGACAGACATTTGGAAAAAAAGTAAATTTGGAGTATCCATTTGTATCTTTTTACCACCAATTCCACGCCAGCCCCTTTGCCACCTCCTTGATCATAACTGCAGGCGGTGCTAAAAGCACATCCTCCAGAAGGCATTAAAGGACCACTAGGAAGTCTGGAAGTCACTGCAGTTGATTGAAGCTAGGACCATCAGAGAATTTGGGGCTCACAAAACCAACACCAATGTGGAACCCATAACCACAGCGAAGATGACAGCTGACCAAACCACCTCTGCCTTTTGGCACTGCTGCAGGATAGCTGCAGGGCCCTTATTTCTGGTACAATAGTGCAGCCAGAATGGCATCCTTAAAGTCAGAACTGTCCTTGCCTCTGTTAAACAGCAACACTTTTTCAGAGACCTGAGAAAGAGGCTACCATTTCTCTAATAACACTGTAAGTGTTACTGCAATGGTAGAAGTCTTACCCAAAGTGGCTTGTACAAAAATGGCAGAGAGAAACCAACAGGAAACCTGTAAAAATCTCTCCAAATAAACTAAGAGGAAAAAGCTTAAAGAAAACAGAAAGAGAAGCAGCCCCAGTTGCTTAATTGTGAAAATACATGATAAAACACAGAAGTATTTTTCTCCCAGTATTCTTAAGTACAGCTAGTAGAAAAAATGTCTCTTTTTTATCTGTTCTTTTTTTTTTTTACAGTTGAAATAAACCCATTTAAGAAAATATCTACATTGCAAATTAAAGCTGCCAAAAGTTGCATGGTTTGCTGTAAGGTTAAATTCAGCATTTTCATGAGGTTTTGTTTTTCAGTTCTTGAAAATGAGGTAACAAATTTTCATTGACATATTTAAAAAATATTTTTAATTTGAGGAAAAACAAAACAGAGGAAAAACCTTTTCAATTACTTTTCCTTGTAAGTATTTTAGAAGCAAATTTTTCAAGGATCTGTGATCTAGCAGTGCTTTTTAAAGGCACTTGCATTTATCCTCCATGCATCAAACTGCTCTAAGTCAATTCCCTGAGACACTTAATCTTTTGGCAGATGGAAAATCATTTTGAAAGTGTACTAATGATCAATTAAAGCATTAGCTATCTCTGCAGACAGGAGGTTTATGGGGTCAGTCTTCAGAAGCTGGAGGCAAGAACAGAAGCATGTTAGCAAAATAGCTAAAATTTTATGTAGTTACCACAAAATTGGCAAAACATTGGAAAACAAAAAACACGACAGTTTGGTTTGGTTTTTTTTTACCATAATATGTAGAAAACAAATGTGATGGTTTCTATTTTATGAGAGAAGCCACGGTCCAAATTGGACCGGTCAGCAAAAAGCCAGCAAACATTTTGGACTTCCAAAGTCCAAACTGGAACATCAGCAAAAGAAATAATCTAATTTTTTTTAATTTTCTTAATGAAGCCTAGTAACTATCCTAATACTTCCAATAAATTTACATAATTCTTTGAAAATTGGACTTATTCTGACTCCAGTCAAAAATACGTAGCCACAGTACAAATATGCTGACCTGTATGGTGGGGAGCTGCCATCAGAATCCGTGGCTCCCTGGTGGTAACCTGTCATCTCACACAGGCTCAAAGGGCCACGTTTGGAGTGGAGTACTCCGCCCAGTTTATATGCAATGTGATGTACTAGTATGACCAAATAACTGTCACATTCATAAAAGAATATAAGATTGTTCCTGTAGGAGTTTGACAAACCATTTTTTCTTGAAGGAGTAGCACATAAAAGTGATTAGCCATCTAACACAAACTAAAAAGATTGCTTCTTATGACCCGATGTCTAGTATGATCATAGATTCCTAATATACTAACATTGATGAATCAATACTTACTTGATTCACTGCATAAAGATCTTTGTGTGCAGTTTACCTTGTACAAAGGTAGAATAATAAATAGAATATATTTTCTTTCAGTGAGAGTAAAAATGCATGTAGTTACCTACTAAAAATTTGGAAAAAGCTACCAATCCTGTGCATTTTTAAAAAGAACATATGTAAAGATACTGGTGGGTAGGTAAGGCTGAAGAGATAAGCACATCTAATATCAAGTAGTGTATTCTATCCTCAAAACATTCAGCTTCCACATCAAGTACAGTGGCTTGTGGAACCTTCCTACGTGGATTCTCCTCCAGGCATAAGCAAAAGAGACAGAGAATTAGCCTGCTGTGTCATTTAGTAAGTGTTGTGAACAGATGTCTTTAGAAAGTGGTGGTTCTGAAAGAGGCATTTCTATCCTCTATAAAAAACAAACTTCAGTCAAAGCCCAAATATTAGGAAGTGCTTCTTAGTCTGCCAGCTCATTTTTAGCTGCTGAGCTCCAGCAATGTATCTGCCTTCACCTTTTGCAATTTGGCACATTAGCTACTCTTCCCCCACACTTTGATACAAGAGCAGAACAAACACAATGGGAGTGCATAAGATGACAGACTATTTATGACCATTTTCAGAGCACTGAGAGGTCCTTTGCCACTCTCACACCTTTTGAAAGGAGAACAGTATTCATCAGTGCATTTGAGACTTCAAATTTACAGAGCACATTAAAGTCCTGATGGTAAATAAATTACGTAAACACTAGACAGAATTTCAGACTAAACTAGCATGCCTCTTTCACCTCATAATTCAAAAGTGGTAATTCAGAATACTTTGCTTTGGCAGTACAAAGTAGCAATAATCAAGTATGGACACATCTTACAGCAACAGTCTTCTACAGCAAAGCAGGGCAGAAATTCTAAGGATTAGTTGAAAAATTCTTGGAGGGATTGAAGCTAGGACCATCAGCATAGTATGAAAGGAAGAAGCAAAGCTGTTTCTAGGGGACAGGGGGAAAAAAATAAATGAATGACAGAAGACCTACAGCTCCCCCTTCCAAGCTGCCTGCAAGGGCAAAAAGTTACAGGATGACTGGAGAGTTAGGAACTCCAGACATCCCAGAAAGATCAGCTTCTGAATTACTCCCCAATTACAGGAGCACTCATGATGGCCAGACACTACCAGGGCAGACCACAGAAGAGCAGAGCTGTTCCCTGGTGACTGAGCAGGGAGGGTGTTGGGGGCAGAGCACCCAGCCTGGTGCCCCTGCAGAGGGGCAGCAGTGCCAGGCACCCCAGGGCAGGGAGCTCTGCAGCCTGAAGGACACAACCACCACAGCCAAACCCCGTACCTGCACACGGAACGGCTTCCTGCTCCAGGAAATAAAGGTCAGAACCACTCCTGGCTGCATGTGCATGGCCCCAGGCCTGACTACAGTCAGGAATCCTGTGCTGGAGTCCTTTTCCTCCAGTCCCAGTTTCTGGGCACTGCAACATCCTTAAATACACATCTTCAGGACAGGCCAGCCAGGCCCCCCTAACTTGTTTCATCTGCAAGAGTCAAACACAATAGGTCGAGCAGGGCTTTGATACAGTAAAGCAGAACATAGGCGAATGTTAGATATCTAAATGCAGAACTAATTATAGAAGCAGCCTTCTCTTAGTGAGTGTCTGCATTTTCCCTTTGGAACGTGCACAAAGTTAACCTTGGTTTGACATGCTGCGTTCCAAAATCCTCTTTCAGCCTGACCAGGATTGGGAACTTGATGTCACTGAGTTCCCTGAAAATGCTTGATCAGGATACTTCTTCATTTTCCTGGGCTCCATGAACCCTCCATACCTTCCTATACTTACAAAGAAAAGATATAAATGTATTTATTTATGCATATACACACATTTCTTTTAATATAGCCTAAACAAGTTTTTCAGTTAAAGTATTTTTCCTAAGGATTAAAGAACACCCCAATTTAAATCACTGTTATTCAGATTTACATTGGAATTATAATAATTTTAACATCTATGCATCATTCATCAAGAAATCCAAGACTAAAGAAGAAACTCCATTTACTTCCGAAAGTCTTACTGCTTGAAAATAAAGTAATTATTTTCATTTAATCTTCTAGGAGTTTATTTTTTTTCAATTTCCTTGCATTCTTCTCAAGTTAGCCAGACTCAGGATGAATGTATTTCTTGTCATATGATCTTATTCTGAGAACTGCTGCTAGCAAACACTTGAATTTAGTCCTTGGGTTTTGGTTCTGTTCACCTGAAAAATTAGTAGCTCTGACAATAGTTAAGTTGTAGTAATATACAGTAATACATAGGAACAATATCAAATATATACTCTACAGCAAGATTTTAGTTGTAACAGGCTAGAATCTCATGACACATGCAAAAGCTCATTTTAACAATTCTTACAGCTAAAAGCATGACCAAATACCAAAGTTAAGAAAAGTAAATTTATTTGATTCTCCTTTTAGTGTGATGACAAAGTAGTACATTTCATTAACAGTAGCACAGAAAAGAACCATTCTGAATCTGTGGAAGATGGACCATAACAGGAGATAGTAAACACATGAAGTGGCTTGTGACAGTTTCCCCAGATTTAGCAGGGATTCTAATTTCCATGCTCTCAACATCACACTGCTGAAATCAACAAAGCAAACTCGTGCTTTTGAAGCTTCTGCAGTACTCCCTACAGTGATGTAGCCTTTCCATATTTTGTTATGAGAAATACAGGGTAGCAAGTTGCCAAATGCATAAACCAACAACCACAAAAAAAAAAATCCCAAAAAACCCAAAACATTAAGAGGGGCTTCCCTCTTGGGGATANCTGATAATTTTAGGTGGAACAGGCCTAGATTTTCTTTAATGTTAACACTGGGGAAAAAAAAAAAAAAAAAAAAAAAAAAAAAAAAAAAAAAAACCACCAGGCTCCAATGTAAGTTAAACATAGGCCACTTTCAGAAAATGAAATGTACAGCTAGTTTCCCTTAAGGTTGGGGAGTTTCAAGAAGGCAGCTTCCCCCATTTGAGAACCTACAATGTGCTATTCACACACCCCTTTCCCTTCCCAAGTGCTTTGCACAGCACCTGAAACTTACTGGGTCGTGCAAACTTAAAGGTATTACGGTGGAAGACTTAAAGAAGTTAGTTTCCCTTACTAAGCACAAACAATAATCAAATCTTTACACCATGCATCACTCTTAGAAAACACTCCAAGAACCTTCTCCCATGGCACTTTTGATACCCTTTTAGCCCACTTGTGTACACAGCTGTAATGCACCTCATTACAGTCACGTGTGTGACCATGCAGTCACACCCCCTTGTTATGTAAATAACCATGCTGTAATAAATATCATTAATGCAGCCAGGGTGCCAAAGACAGATGCACTGCAGGAGATTCTTTACATAAGGCTTAGCTTTGTCCTGAATTCATTACATGACACACATTATAGACATGAAAATACTAAAATAATGCATTTTCTTACATCAGAAAACCACCTTTTGAATATTCAAATAAATAACCACTAAATAAATTATGTCCTTTCAGAAATGCTGTTTTAAAACTGATACTCATTTCCTGCTTCTAACAGATGTTCTTCTGTTCAAAGAAAAATTGCAGATTAAGGCATGAGTATATTCTCCTTTTCTACATAACATCCCTTTAAAATACTTATACCACACTACATCTCCTGTAACTGATTAACTGAAGTTTTCTGATGATGTATGTATTTGAATAGGTAAAATGTCCATGTGAAAACAAATACATGGCTTTATAGTGTAAATAAAACATGTAATTTGAAAGAGTCCAGATCTTTTACCCTTTATTCATGATGGATCCCAATACTTTAAATATGTGAAATAATTTATGACATTTCCAGTTTTCACTAATCAAGTAATATTCAAAACTCCAGTAGGAATCAGAATTGTAATGTATTCGAAGCAGCACTGAAGTTATGAAATGAAAAGGTGAGCTTATGCAGAATCTGAGTCAAAGTAAGAAAGGCTTCCCAGTTCTTAAGAAAATTAAGATACGTGTTTTTGCCACCGTAACTTTATTATTCCATTTGAAACACCACAAAGCATCGGTGTACTCAAGGAGAGATTTCCCTGTCCTCCCTTCCCACCCGCAAAGAACAGTGGTGATGACGAAAGCAACGCCAGCGGCGCTGAACTCCGTCTCAAGTCCTGATATTCCCACGTCCATTGTCTAGGAGCAAAGTGGTTACTTTTGGAGTACACACCGCAGGAGCAGTTAGGAAGTCCAGCGCCACCAGGCCACCTTCACCCTGTCCCAGACGGCCGAGAGCGAGTCCAGCGCGGGGCGCACGTCCAGGATGGTGAACTGGTAGTTCTTGTCCACCGCCCCGCCGTCGTAGTAATCGATCACGTAGCGCACTTCCTTCCCGCACCGGTCCACGATCCAGTCATGCCGATCAAACGGCAGCTCGTACCTGCCAAGGACAGGGAACATGCCACAGAGGTATTTTAATGGGTATGATCAACCTGGGAGAGGGAGTCCAGCTCAAGATTTATTTCTCCGTAACATCCCACTGGTACTCCTATCTCCTGACAATTCTAACTTGCAATACCTGTTCTGAAACATGTTTCCAGACACATTTCTCTAGCCTCCCATCTCACTGGAACATCTTCCCTACCCACGTACCCCATCCATGAACGTATTCTGGCTCTTGGTGAGTACTCCTTTGCTTTGCCTCCAAACCGCATCAGTGACGGCCCACATGGACATTCCCTGCGCACACAATTTAAAAAGAAAACAGTTTTTATCTTTTAGCACAGTCTTATTTTCAGTGATAAAACCACTATGATAATTTGTTTTATTAACAGAGAAACTGAGTAAAAGAAAGCAACAGTAAAAAATTAATTACAAGCGACATAAACCAATTTTTTTCTCTTTCTTTAAAGCTTTGAAGAGTCACCTAGTTTCTGTCAGCACTTACTGCTGGTATGATAAAGTGTCTCTGATATACTCCACACTATTGTTCTAATTTGTTAACAAAGCAGTTCTCTGCAAATCTAATCCACAGATATAATAGATTAAGAATAGAAAACCATAATCCAAACTACTGTGTAAAAACCATAATGGAATTTCAGAGAAAAATTTATAATACCAAATGCTTAACTGTGTCTTGTAGGAACAGGGACTCTGCTGACCTAAAAAGTAACAGTTTTTTAAACAGTGCTTTACACCAGACATGCTAAATCTACAACTCAAATCTTTGTCATTACAAATATTCCATATGCAACATTTCACAGGTACGTACACAGCATGTAGAGCTTCCCACTTCAAAATCTCCTTCCAAGCTTGCTCATTATTTTGATTATGAATCTTAATAATGTTGGTCATGTCTTCACTTGTTATGTCATCATCTTTCCACCTCCACCTAAAAAATAAGAACTTGAAAACAGTTTATACACATTACAGCATAACTATTCCACCTTCCTAGGTTTATCTGACGAACTTCTGAACTGAGATTTAAGGTTGTATGCAAGAGACAAGTATGCAAACTTCTGGCTCATCTGCTTAAGCATCTTGAGAACCACTTGATTTTCTGTGCAGAAGTGTGGTTATCCAACTTATCATCACAGAGATCCACAAATTCTACATAGCTAAATTAACAGCTTAACTGGATCAGAAAGTTATCAGAGTGTGCAAACATCAGCACATCCACAGTATTCATAAAAATGCTCCGGAAAAATCCCACTTGTGTTCCTAATGCACAGAAGTCCTGTATGCAATACATTCTGCAAACACTTAGAAATACTTTTCATCTCTCTAGACACTGCATGTGTGCTTCCTTTTCAACTGGCACAACATTAACACATTTCAGTGTTTACAGGACCAAAACTCGTATGTTCCATACAGGCTGCTTATATCATATTGTGTTATGCACCATATTGACACGTAGAAAAAAGAATTACTATTGCTCCAAAAGTAAACTACCTGGAAAGTTAACCCTGTTCAAGAATGACAAATCATTACAAAAGAACAAGGAAACATCAGCACAGGAGGATGTTTAGTCTTGCCTACACTAAATTTTTGTAAATGTCAAAAATATCTACTTGCAAATTTCCCCATTTTTAGCAATTCTGCAAAGTTAGATGTTCTTACAGGAACTTCTACTGTCATTTTACAGCATTAGCATGAATACTCCAACTGGAGTTTGAAAGTCAGCAATCATGCAAACTTTGTCTACATCTGTGTACGGAATTCTAAGAAAATTCTCTGAGCCAGTAGCAGTTGCTTGACATTTTTCCCATCCTCCTGATCACTAGAAGACACATGGCCTTTCAGACCAACTCACCCTTTAAAATAAAGATGTTTATAAAAATACTACTTTTTAAAAAGAGCTACTTTATTATTTACTGGTTAAAATCCACAAACTCTCAAAAAAAAGAACAATAACTAATGATACTAGTTCATGAATTCCAGGCTCACAGACATATCTGATCATTCACAGTGTATTTACCCTTTTCTTAGCATAGCATTCCAAAACATTTGCTCTGAAGGGTAGACCCATTTCTTGTCAGAATGTGCTCTAGGAATGGAAGACTCTTCTCTAACAGTTGACAATGGAAACGGTTGACCTGGGGATGGCTGCTGATTGGGAGGAGGCATCTAGAGAACAAGGAGAACCAACAACAAACTGGAGTATTAGCATTTTTTAAGTCACAGTGTTTTAGAAAAATCAAAGCATAATCAATCAACTCCCACAAAGACCAAGAAGTTCAGCCTTTATTTAAGTCCACCAATATTATCTTTTTTTTGCAACAGAACTCTTTGCACAAGTTTGTCATCAGAAGACTACAGGAAAGCTTTCTGCCTAAACTTCCAACTTTCAAAAGAGCAATGCTTTTTGTAAATCAGAGGAAATCTTAGAGATGCTAATCAGAACTCAACCATATTGCTATTACACAGAAACTAAAATCCACCAAGTATCATAAAAAATTTATGTAACTAGTAAGTAGAGGGCAAATGATATTTAAAAACTGGAAAACCACCAGAGATGTAACTTTTAACACAATGTTAAATAAGATGCAACTTGTTTTAAATAAAAATTTGCAAAAAAAATAGAGAAAAACCATTCTTAAAAATAAAAAGAAAAAAAAGTTTTTTCCCAGAGTTTCCAGCTTACATAGTAACACTATTTACATTTTTGGTTATAACACATGAGAAGAAAGATAACTAAAGAAAACACATGAAGTAAGCAAGTTACCATATTGCTGGGATCTATGTCATCTTTCATTTGAGATGCACCAGACTTCACAGGACATACAAACTCATAAGCTCTTTCTTGATGTGCAGGAACATCATCTGTGTTCTCTGTTCTGTGATCAGCAGTCTTCATGTGCATTGGACAACCTTAAACATAACATACATCATACATTACACAGTATACATTTTGTTACAAGATGAAAACATTGAAGGCTCATGTAAATGCAAATGGCTATTTCATTCTCTCTTCTGAGCTTTTCAACAGTTTTAACTGCTCTCTTTCCTGCATTTCAAGACCCATAATCATGATAAGATCAGTTTCCTGTGTAGTCTTTGAATGGTCGTTTCCTGTCCCCATGGTGGTCCCAATACTGAGCTGTTTGTACTTAAGATTTCCTGAGAGAAGCTGACCCAGTGCATTGACTGAGTCAACAGAAGAGCTGATGTCCTTCTCCAGGCATTCACCTCATTCCACCCTTCTGCTGGCCTTTCCCAGATGCACGGTTTTAGTGACAACCAGGCACCATCTCCGCAGGGGCTCCCTGACCCTCTGCAGCTGTACCACGCCACGGAACAGATTTGTAGGGCCCCTGTGAAACAGGACAACTGGGAGTGACCCACAGCTTCCACAGCAGGCACATCTTTTCTCTACAAACAAAGCAACTTGCACAGTGTTCTGGTAAACAAGTGACTCCTCCTAAGGAAAATTTACTTGAGAATGACTTTTGTTAAACAAAAAACTCAAGTTAATTTGACGAATTTCTGGCTCCTCCCTCCCCCACCCCCCAAGATTTTTCAGTCTGGTTTCGAAGTAGAGTTTAGCTCATTTAGGTTTCAGGCATGATTACCACTCATTTTTTTCTGATGCATGGGACATTCTGAAGGTGGAGATGCCGTCTGATACTTCCTGGATGCATTTGGTGACTGCTCTGCAGCAGTCGGGGAGGATGCAGACAAACCCATGGCCTCTGCACACCAGGCCTCTAAGATCAAATTTCTAAAGAAAAAGAAAGCAAGCATTCGTAACACAAAACTACACCGGTTATTTATTAAGGTGAACGCGGAGTGCAGGTGTAGTGCTGCACCACAAATTTTAAAATTCACCTCAAATTCGATTTAAGTACCAGGCTTCCAGCTCAAACCAAAGCTCAAAGGCCTACCAGGGCTGCCCCGAGCTCCTCCTCA
>WEIU01003569.1:155522-184959 GCA_013389925.1 Aegithalos caudatus | reverse complement strand
CCCGCGCACGCACGGCTGCCCCGGCCTCGCAGCCCGGGGAGGCGCAGGGGAGCCCGCGGGGGCGCACGGCAGGGGACGGAGCTGGGTCTGAAGATGCCAGCGACAGCGAACTGTGCGAAGCGAGGCTCGCCGTAAGCCCCGGGCAGCGGCGCCAGCGAGAGCTACGTGTGCTCGTGCCTCCTGCTGTGGGCTTGTTCGTGAAATCATTATCCCTTACAACCGCAAAGAACTGCTTTTGTATAGAACGAAACCACGAGGTACTAGCAGCAGGCATCGATACCCTAAAGGTGTATCCCTTTAAACAGTAAACCTGCGGAGATAGTAGTTATTTAAGATCATTTTTAAACATCAACTAGCCAAGAAAAGTATGACAGTTTTTTTTAAGATTTCATAAGAATATTGCCTTATTTCCAAGTCAGAAGATGCAGTTTATGTGTGAAGTAGCGTGCATAACACACAGAAGATGGAGCTCGCTGTGCATCAGAGCACGGAATGCCACCTTCATAGCATCCCTTCTTGCCCAACAAGGGATAAGACCTGGCTATGCAGTAACCACTGTAACAGTAGGAACAAACCCCACAGGACCAGTTCAATATCCCACCCCGTGGACTCTAAAAGAGGCTGTCAAGTGCAAAAAGCAGGTGGGGAGCTGAGAAACATTCATTATAAATGTATAACAATTAGAACTGAATTTAAAAATAACCATAGTGGGTTCCCCCCCTCCCCAAATATTCTATTTTATTGCAGCAAATAAAAAGAAAACAACAACAACAACAAAAAAAGCCCCTAAAGTAGAAAGGAATTTAATCTTCAAGTGACACAGCTATTACAGTATCTTAGGATGAAGAAAATCCAAATTCTTATGTGAAAGAAGGCTGTATGTATATACAGAGATGAGTGATTTTCTCCCATTTCTTTCAAAAAAGACAAATTGTAAACCACATTGAAATAGTTCTAAGCAGCAGTATTTAAAAATATATAACTACCTGAATTTTAAAAGCTTTTATATATTCCTCTCAAGAGTGTTTTTAAGATAACTTTTACATGTTATCTTTCAAAGTAGGATCTTTCTTCTTAACAAGGACATTGCCATTCAGTGTGAATATGAAATACAAGTATAAAGGAATACCAAATATTCATCCTTTCAGTCTTTTTTTGCCCTTTTATAGTCTTGATTATTGAAGAGGAAATTGTTTTCTACCCTTTCTGCATGCAGGAATTATTAGCACAGCATACTGAAAGCCTTAAGATAGAAATTTAGCATCATGTCAGTAACTGAATCTCTACTATATGGCCTAGAAAACATTCTGATTGCCTCCATCATTTCCCAATTTAGGCAGATCTGGCTTTGCTGCAGTACCTAAGACTACATTCACAGTAAGAGCTGTGTAAGCAGCACTGAACAATCATTTTAAGTCTTCACTTGCTACATGTACAGAACCACAGAACACTTTGGGTTAGCAGGGATCTTAAGATTCGCTCATTCCAACCCCTCTGCCATAGGCAGGGGCATCTTCCCCTATGAAAGGAACGAGGAGGTGTCTTTACAAACAAACTGTGGGCTTGATGGTAGAGAGACAGAGATACAGAGGGGTGAAAAGCAATGGGGGGAACCATAAATTCCATAGGAATTCCACTAATTGACACAGACTGCTGCTCACTCAAGACACTGCTGATCTCTGGATTTAGAGGAAAAGAACAGAGACTACAGGAAAAACAGGGAAGGGGTTATACATTAGAAGGGGGTCTTAGGTATTCGGTTTTTCGGGAAGTCTGTACCTCTCAAGTACCTCAGCCAATGGGGAAAGAGAGGGAAAATGTGACTGAAAATTAGGATAAAAAGGAGGCTTCATGCCCTAAAAATTTTCAGAGACCACGTGGGGAATGAATGCCCCATTAATTTTCCTGACATGTACAGCAGGTACTTCAAAACCTCATCCAACCTGGCCTTGACAGGGGACATCCACAGTTTCTCTGGGCAGCCTGTTCCAATGCCTCACCATCCTCACAAGGAAGAATTCCTTCCCAACATCCAATCTACACCTGGCCTCTTTCAGTTTAAAGCTATTCCCCCTTGTCCTATCACTACATGCCCCCTTTCCAGCTCTCTTGTAGCCCCTTTACGTATTGGCAGGGGCTCTAGAGTGTCCACAGAGCCTTCTCTTCTCCAGGCTGAACAACCACAACTCACCCATCCTGTCTTCCCTTAACGACACTGGTTAATAAGATCCTCCCACAGTGTAACTGAAATCTGCTTCTAAATATTTCAAGTCAGTGGCAGAAAGACTCTACAGTAAAACAGATATTCCCTCTCTGATTTTCTCAAATGGAAAATTGGTTCTACTCCTTCCTCTCGAAGTAGATAATGCTGTAGGTATGAGTGTGCCATCTCCCTGCTTCCCACCATCACTCTCCACCATAGGCAACAACTGCACTATTAGTCATTGTATAGATCAGTTTTCACACTGTAAGATGGCCCAAGTAGCAAGTACTTTTCCTCAATGTAAAGCCACCTTCACAAAGAACACCAAGGTCCCAATCTCAATGAAGCACACAGTCTACCTATAGGTATATTGAACTCCAGAAGAGCAGAGCAGAAGAAGGTACCACAGTAGCCCACTTTCTAAAATATGACAGATATTCATTGCAAAGATTGATTTTTTTTTAAATCTTAGTGCAAAATTGTCACACCAATATGAGGAGAGAAAAAAAAAGTTTTCAGCAAGAACACAAAGAGTAATAAAAACTGTGTGGAGAAAATGAAAAGCAACTGCACACCCAAGTATGACAAAGAAGAAAACATACAAAATACTTCCTATATCCTATATCTTAGGGAGAGATCATGTTTCTCACATTTTAAGCAAGATTTGTTGAATGCATCATTTTAAGAATGGCTCAGTGAAAGGCATCCCTTGTTCCCAGCCATGCTCAGTCCTTTCCACCATTCAGTGTTAAAATGCCTAGCTCAGTGCCTAGTGCCAATACGAAAGCCTCCTACCAAGCCCCATTGTCCTTCCTCAAGCAGTTGGAAATCTGACCTATATAGCATCTGACCCCAAAGAATGTCTGTTCCCAGAAACTCCCACTCACTTGCTAACACACCAACTAGTTAATGAATAGTTTACTACACTAGCAGTGTAAAATTAGTACCTTAAGTATATAATTTACAAATGCAACTAAATACCCTTCAAAAGATGAGAGAAAAAAAGAAAAACACTGGGCTGCTTTGTGTATCTTCTAGTAATTTAACCATTGCACGACACATAAGAAAACACAAAGAAACATGAGTAATTCCTGTGCTTGGAAGCCAATGATTAAGATATAAAACAGCAGCAATTTCTAAGGATGCTCAAAGAAACCTGTGGGATTTACCACACAATCCATACTTCATGCATATGTTCACTGCACGTATAGAACCTAGGAATTGCCATACTGAGGAACTTAACTGCCCATCTTGGTATTCAGTAAGGGACTGTGTAGTGCATCCTATTTAAAATATGCTGACAACAGCTCTTTATCCCCAGAGCCTTCAGACAACTGTCCAGCCTATGCACATGTGGTATTACAAGACAATGCAATATAATTTTACTATCAAATACAAAAGTTCTTCCCCAATACACAACAAAAATTCATAGTATAAGTTACATTCCTGGCCCCAGTGATGCCCTACATAGAATTTCAGCATTCAAAATTCCAGCCACCCGAGCAACGGTGGGGCTCACACTTCATATACCCATCTTCACCTTCTTTAAAATAAATAACAGCACGAAATTTCAAGATACCATAAAAGCCAGTTGTTTCAGAATTGAACCCCCTCCAAAACTGTTCTTTCATGATGCACTTATTATAGGTACATAAGCTTTTATGATATTAAGAAAGAATACTTCACAAAATAAGAAACTGTGTTCCTTTCCTTTATTATGAAGTACCAATACCTTGCATACAACATGCAATTTATTGCTTATTGACATTATTGCATATATCAAAGGGAAAAAAATCAGCCAATATCATTTTATGCAAGCTCCTAAATTGTTCAAACAAAATACAGAAATGCTTTACAATATCACTGAAATGCTAACAAATAATTCAGATTCTTTCTTATAATAAAAAGTAAAGTTAAACCCATAATACTTAATAATTCACCTTACTATGATGGATTACTTTTATCACCAATCTTCAGAATTGTTATATTGCATTTTTAAGTTCTTGTGCCATGATAAGGATTGCTACTACAATCAGGTCACATTACTAGTTGAATTTAATAATGTGATCCTGACATTTTGTGACAGTATTAGAATTTACTGCAAACCAGATTGTCAAGATTTACCAGAAATCAGTCTAGCAGAATCTACAGTTTTTGTCCTTGCTCTGCACATAAGTTAGATAAACTCATCAAGTTTCTTCTTAGATAGAAGATTATATAAACATTTTCAAATTACAGGCTCCATTACTTATGCCTAACTTGTAACTCATTTATTCCAAATAGGTTTTCTAATTTGATTTTATAACAGGTTAGCTGTGCTTATTCTACATAAATAGGTATCTGTCAATATTGAAGAAAACACTATTTGGTAAATGCATGCTAGAAACAAATCCAGGAGATTTGGATGTGTGCATATTGAGTGTGCAAATTATATAGCCGAGCTTATGATTAGCCCTTTTCTTCCCTTCCCCCATGAGATTTGATGGATATTTCTTGTGAAACTGGAATAGGATTATTATAAACGAAACCATATTGCATTCAAAATTTTGTATTCTGTATTACAGCTTAGTATTTGTATTTAAATGTTGCTTTCAAACCTAGCAAATTTTTAAAAATACCAACATTTTAAAACTTAGAAGACAATTTACATGCAACATGTTCCATTTGGGTGCAGATTCCCATATAATTAAATATTTATAGGCTCATAAAAGCATGTCCTGTCCACAAGTACAATATTTGACATCCCACACATAGATTAAAAATAAAGATACAATACAGAATATTTTATTTGCTTTTATATTTTCAATTTCAGTAAGTAGGAAGTTATAAATAGCACACTGAATCATTATGTGGTTGATACCAAGCCATGCTGATCACTTCGTACTTCACTGTCTTAAAGACGCTTCTTTTACTTACAACTAGGTTAAAAATGTATATACTTTGTATTAAAGAGATGCCCTCTCAGTGCAGGACATCACACAATGAAACTGTTCTCAGAAGAAATTTTGCCAAAATATTTCTTATACCAAACAATACAATTTATTCTTCATAGCTACCTTCCATTCTTTACTGAACTATAAAGTGCTTGGTTATTATAAATAGAACAAGACTTTCAAAGGAGGTAGCTAGTAGGAATTTTTAATGGATAAGAAACCTCACCAAGTGTTACCATCTAAAAGTATGATTTGATGCTTTAACACAGATCTCTAAACAACCCAGACAGCACATATCATCTTCTCTGCCATAAAAACAACTTTCAAGTTGCTTTCAGAAAATCCTAAGAACTTCCTGTCTAACACAGAATTTATCCAGGTTTGGATGAATCTTAAAAGTTCATAAATATTATCACTACTTCCATCTGACTGCCATCAATCTGGATTTCAGCAATGAAGTACTGTTCTTTTTCTGCCTGTATTCAATAGACAGGGAAATTTGACCAGGAACTAACTTTACCTCGTGGAGCTCCTTGTAGCCAGATAATGCTGCTGTACAGTAGGCTATTAAAAATATGAAAGGGGCTTGCAATACTTTTCAAAGTCTTCTACACTTGCACTTTTTCATCTGAAAATTCTAGTCCCTTTCTATTTGCTTTATTGATGGCTTTCAGCAGCAGCCAACACTGCACCAGACCTTAAGTGGGGGTAATTGTCAAGCAGCCCTTTATTTTCCTCTGAATGGCTCAGCAGAAGCATCACAAAATTATTTTTCAAACTTCTCTATTAAATGGTCTTTTACAGAAAGCTTGTACATACATATGCTTAAACACACACAAGACCATGAGACAAAGTCCCCTTCATACAGTAATCAACAACTGGTATTCCATTTTATACAGCTTGAAAATTTTAAAGAATAAAATTCATTTTCCATTGCGAACAGAGACACAAACATCTAAACCTTTCTGCTATGTACCAGTCTGCTGTTCTCCCAGCCACAGCAGCAGGAAGGCATCTGGACCTCTACGTGTGTACTCTGTCTCCTCCTCCTCTCCTCTTTAAACCTGCCTGAATACATTTGCTCACTTGTGTAAGCTTTACCCTTAGGTTGTTAGTTCTGCAATATGAGTAATCTTCTCTCACAATATTTTAAATAAAGATAGAAGTCATTTTCTTCCAAACATTAACAAATTTAACTTTTTACAAACTTTAGTACAAAATTTGGAATTGTTAAGAATTTATATATGAAGTCAGCTCCCCTCATTTTCCTGTGCATATATTTCATTATCCAATGATTATGTTTTTAAGCAAGTTATTAAATTATGGAGCTCAATCAAGATAGCATGTATTTATAGAGGTAGAGTAGGCTTCAGAGATGGAATTCTTAGCACTGGAGAATTCACACAGACAACCCATACAGCATCCCTGTTGTGTGAGACTCTCCACTGAAATCCACTGAAACACTGGGAAAATGAGTATTTGAAGTATTCTTCCTCTCTGCAAGTACTGATTCCACAAATCAGTTACAGAACACCTGACCTACCATTCTCCTGTAGAGTTCTGAAAGTGGTATTTACTCAAATTTTGATGAAAACTTAAAGCCACGACAATGGAAACTTGCATTTCTACTTGCAGCCTAACTGACACAAATAGTCTCTCCCATGATCAGCAAGCTAATTTTATATCACCTGGTATTGAATGGAAAAGAAAAACATGCTATTTTATACAAGAGTCACTCCTATTTGATATGCTCACAGAAAAGATACCAGGTGACATGCCAAGAGTCTGCTTTTACAATGCATCTGTTTAAAATAGAAGTTTTAAGCCACTAATAAGATATTACATTCAAAAGCATTTTTATGATGCTAATTATCATGCATTTACTTTTTTGCATAAAAAAGCAAAGAGACAAGCTTACAACATTAAATTTTATCAATATTTTACCACATTTTTAAAATTAATAAAGTGCAATTAAAAATGGGTGCCACAGCTATCTAATTTGCTGTATTATAAGCTTTTAATGGCAGGTAAAAAGTGCCCTATATACACTACTGTATTTAGTACATCATAACTTTGCTGCCTGTTTACTAAAGTGTTTGCTGAAACCACAGCTGTTAATTTTTTTTAATAAGAAAATTTTCTTCTGATTCATCAGGACATAATTGTAATAACTTTTAAAAAACCTATAAAATTTAAAGCTAATGCATTGAAAAATGAATTTTAATTACATTAATTTTTTGCAGCAATCCGAAATATTAGCTGTTCTAAAAGAATTATCCCACTTCTCTTCAATCCTAGATTGTTGGCCAAAGTGTAGTATGCAGAGTTTTGGATTGTTTTTTGTTTCTAGATCTAGTTTTAACATCAATGTTATTATACCTGGACTTATTTTTTTTTCCCCTATCAAACACAAGTCTATCTAAAAGTGGAAGAAGTAGACAATTTTAATGAGTGGCCCCCACTGAGAGCAAAATATTCAAATCAATGTAAGAAATTATAAATTTCAGAAATTTTCATACATTATCATCCTAAGAATTGCTCCATAATGTCTTCTCAATTTTTTCATCCTACTTCCCTAAAAAGAAAAGCAGACTTCTATTTTCAAGCATACTTCTACAAAATGTTTGAATTTACCCAATTTTAGAAAGGAACAAGCTTTTACAGAACTATTAACCACAGAGATCAAGTGATTTAAAAAGAAAAGGTGTATTTCATGTACACCTTTATTCATAAAGGCGATAGAAACACAGCCTTTTTACAATTTTGCATTAGGTACACTGAAATCACATTTCAAAAGTTACCAGGTTCTGCAAATTAGCCTAAGAGAGAGTCTATTGCTTTGAGCAAAGCAGCTCACAGGACTGACTCTCAAAGACTGTGGATTTACTGGTACCCAAATGAAGCACTGCACTCACTCACATCGTACAGCCCAACAGATTAGTTGCTAACTCTCCCAAGGCATAAACTGATCTTTTGTCTGTAGGCCTGTGAACTATTGACAACCCCAGGATCCAAAAAACACAAGTGCTAACAATCCTTGCCATCTCCCTTAACAGGGCAGGATTGGGAAACTTTTAGAAAAAAGCCTGCCGAGCTGAGCAATGGAACTAGGCTTTCAAAAGTGCATTTTACACGAGTCCAAACAATACTCCCTGACAGCATTTGAACTGGGGAACTAACTCATTGCAGCTGCCTTGCTTAAAAGGCATTTCAGCCTGTGCAGTCCTCTCGGGTCTTACATGGAATTTCTGGAAGAGGGGAATGGCAGAGTCCCTCACCAGGGAGGACAGCACAGGGCACTCACATCTCTGACTATGGAGCTCACGTCACCCAGCTTTGTTAGAGGGAACAGGACTAATCACCCAACATGGGCTAAATATGCTATCTTTCAGTTTTAAAATAAATTGCTTTAACAGATTGCTACAATAATTGGGATGTGCCCTGATATCTCAGTGAAAAGGGACACTTCGAGCACACCTACACCAAGGGAAAAAAAAAAAAGTTAATCGGTCACAATTCTGGTTAAAAGAAACAAAAAGAAACCCCAAATTTACACATAAATATAGATCTCAAAATAATTTAAAATAAAATGTAACTCAGAATTTCCTCCAATTGTATTATAGATGAGATTTAGTACTATTCCTAGATGGTGAGATTTCTTCTCTGATGATCTCCAAGCCTTCAAGTTCACAGAGTAACTGTGTATCTCTTGACAAATGTGTGGTTTAAAACAAAAAAAAAATTGTCTACAGAGGTCAACTGTTCCTTCTACAGAATTACCATACATCTTTAGAGGAATTTGGCACAGTTAATCAAGAGTGTTCTTAGTCACACCCCAGATTTCTGACTTGATTAACAAGGAAAATGTGACAAAAACCCTCAACGCTTCGTATCAAATGTGATAAAAGAAAAAAAGTATTACTTACAGTTACAAATCACATATACAGAAGATTTTTATATCTTTGCAATTAAACTTTGAATCCAAATAGCCAATGGTTAAAAATACTCTGAGAAGAATTGCAGCACTTCTCAAAGGTAGTAGCAGCAAAGGAAAAAGCACTTCAGTAGGAACTGCCATTTCCACACATCATCTACCATATTAACTTACAAAAAAAGCTCCATGGGGAAATTAGAAGATGTACCGTTGCCTATAACCTAGCACAGCAAATGGGAATCCTACCCATCAAAATGAGAATTTCAACAGCTTTTAAGATATCATGTGGTCTTATAATACAGCATTTTAGATAAAATTATTTCATAAATTTCCCAAAATGGTTTGCATTCATATAAGGCAGAACAAAAAGCAGTAAAAGACTTCATAGAATCAAAGCCAAATTTTTAGTTTTTCTTGCAAAAAATTAAAAAGTTGTCAAGAATGAAATCTTGATTGTTATTCCTAGAAGAAAACATAGAAACGTGCCTGGAAAATTGCACCATATCAGGAGTTTGGGGAATTTTTCACTTCCTAAAAAAAACAGATATGTCAGTATTCACTGGATTTATAAAACATTTTAATCAGAGAAACCTGAGAGAAACACTGAACACACTGGTGGACAATAAGCAAGTAACCAGTCTGTTCCTTTCTAATTTCTGATGCTTGCAACTGCTTAGAACAGGCATGTGGAACTCATCTGTGTGAGCTTTTGCTTTTATTCCTCACTGGACAGGATCCGCAAAGCGTGGCCCTGGGTGTGCAGGCAGTGTGGCTAGGGAAAGAGAAAGGTCAGTACAGAGGTAATACCTTGTTTCCATAATAGGAGCATTCCACGGCAGAAATGTGCACTGTTTCAGTGAACCCAAATTATTTTCATAGCAGAAATTTCATTTTATGTACGATTTCTAGGCAGACTTTCCATTTCTATGAGTTTTTGCTTCCTCCCGTCCAATAAGACAAATGACCTTGTAGCATCCTTTTGCAATCTTCACCATCCACATCACATTCATAATATCCAAGACAACACTTGAGATAATCCAGGCGCTCTGGGCTGCAAATCCTAATCTCCGGAAACCTTCTGTTCCGAATGATGAAATTACGTGGCTGTAATAGACGGGCATGACGGCAATCCTCACCACAAAGAACACAACCGTCATCAGCACACCATTGATGATGTTGGCCTTGGAAGATTTGGGATATCCCAGTACTTCAAAAAACCACCTGCAAAAGAAGCGTTCACAAATACCAGGCAGACTTGAAGCCATCTCATTAAAAATTATTTTACTTCATGTTTATTTTTAATTCATCATTCATATTAATTGCTTCTAATTGCTTTATCATTTCTAAATTATTGCACTTTGTCTTGGCTTAGTTACAAATCTTCTGCTTAGCTGCACTTTCCCCGGCCACTTAAGCAGTGTATTATATCCAGTATATGTTGCAGAATAACGCATAGAAAATCCTGATATGAATTGTGAACCAGTTGACAACCCACATGCATTTCAGTGACTATTGTGTAATATTCCATAATAAAACTATATTTTAAAATCATAAAGATATTTATTACTTGCTATTATAGTTTATACCAACAGCAGCTAAAATTCTTTGTCTCACTGAAAGCAACTATAAAATTGCATTTTGCAATTGGATTTGGTAGTCCAGAGAGAGCTCTAATTTCCTGCAATTGGGATTTTTGGATCGCTTCTGTTCAGCCCCAAAACCAAACATTTTCATTGCCAACTCTTGATCAAGTCACAACTTGAAACGTTATCAAATGAAAAAGATAAATCTAAAAACTGCCTCTCCATCTACTGCTGTGTCATAAATGGTCTTTAAAAAAGAATTCTTGCATATTTATTCCTAGATATAGTAGACAGGCATAGCTTATCTATTGCCTAGCACACAGAACCTGAGGGTTGAAAAAGGAACAAACTCCTCCAATCCTTTGTCATTCACACTTAAACCAGAATAAACAAGTAAAAATTGTGCAGCAATGGCAAGCAGGACCAGAGCAAAATAACTTAAATCACTGTAATTGTAATGGAGAATGTGGAAAAGAATGAAAGTTTTTCTCCGATAAGATACAAAGCTAAAATCATTTGTCAAAAAAACCAGTTCTAAACCTGGTTTTAAGAGTAGTTTTTAATTTAATTACCTACATATTACAACCTAGGTAATTATAAATACACTAAAAAGATTTTTCAGACATCCAGCTCTAACAGAAATATTCTAAAATTCATTAAGTATGCAACTAGGACAATTAAAATCCAGGCACTCGAGGTGGCAGTCCAGCCTGGAAGCAGGAAGCCTCACCACAGAAACACTTACTGACATGCTGAAGAGAAAGACCTGATATGTTTGGTCAGATTAACAATCAAACCCAATACTTTCAATGATATATACAATGCAGAATTAAAAAGTAATGTAAAAAATGGTTTTCAAATATGCTACAACATGCCAGTATAGGTAACTGGACATCCCTTTGGCAGCTTCCCTTTCCCAGTAAATTTAAAAAAAAAAAGTCTGTAAATAACAGTTACCATTACAATTTTACTCACCACAGTTCAGAATTAATTACATAAATGCTGATACTAACATTAAAAGTCTAAATGCTTGGCATGGAGACAACCTCCAATTAGAGATCCCTAACAGGAAAGACAGGAAATACACAGACAGTTCTAAGATTAGAATATCTTTTTATATTTTAATAAGAGCTCTTTTGGTCGACTAAGAATGCAAACAAGAAATATAATGTAAGCCGTTATCATTATCTCTTACTCTCTTAAGGGTCTGATTCACTTCAAATTTAATGGAAAAAAATCATGCACTAATGAGATGACATCACTTAGTGCAAGGGACTTTATTACCTCCTGCAGCAATTTCTGCTTTTCTGAGAGAGTGCTAAATGTCAGTATTCAAAGACCCACACCTCACCACAGGCATTTTAAAAGTATAACACTAATTACTTTTCATAGCCAGATGTACCACTATTCTTTCTATCACCACAGTCTGAAAGGCAAGCATCAGTGTAGGAATCCACCTGAACCCAAGGTGGCATCCTGTCTTGATAGAAGCTGGGACAACAGCCACTCACTGGGAGATGAATATCAATATAAACTGTTTTTTCCTCATTAAGTTTGAAGAAGTGTTTATTTAGTCTTTAGTTTCTCTGTGCACACACAGCACAGGCTACAACAGACTGGTATCTCCCACTATACTGCACTGGGGCAGAGGAGAGCAGCCTCTGGAGAACTCCATTATTCCACCCTGTCTTCCTGCAAGTTCAAGTTTACCAAACTGATGTCCAAAAGGGACCACAGCACAGTCTTTTTTATTTGTAAGAGCTCTGAGGAATGCTACAGTGTCATAAAACACTTGAGAGATTACAGTCACAATGCAGTAATGGGCAATAGCCTGTCTGTAGCAGGAATACACTTTCTATTTGCCTTATCCTTTTTCTACCAGACATCTGGAAAACAGATACCACACATGCAGAAGCAGTAAAGTAGAAATACACCCCAAAAAGCATGGTTAAGAAAAAGGCATCTGATACACTGAAAGTTCTCATCCTACCTTGCAAAAAACTGGATGAAGAGGAGAAGGCTGCAGCCCTGCTCTGTACCAAAGCCCCTCACCTGAGGTGAAGTCTTTCTGGGGCAAATCCCTATGCCCAGCTGTGTCCTGGTGGCTACAGAGTAAGGAGAGAGGTCACCCTCCCCACAGCACCATGAAACTCCAATGACAGCTTTCCCCTTGCTTCAGTATATGGCATTATCAGCCTCCTTTTCTGATACAGCAACAAATCAGGTAAAAACACTTGAACCAGCAGCCAGGGCAGGCTCTGACTCTGAGCTCTGCTTCTGCCCCTTTCTTCTTTAATCACAGGTGTGAAGATTAACCATTTCAGATACACTTAAGTATAATAACTTGCAGAGCTATTTTTAAAGCAAAGAATATATGCTTATATTATTTTACATATTCATATATTAATATTGATCTGCATGGGTGGAATATTGGAAAATAAACTTCAAATTACACAGGGCAATGCAATTCCATTCTAGGATTCTGACGACAATATTATCTTGCTTCTTTTCCTCATCCATGATACCAAGAAAAAACACCCATATTGAAGTGACTTTATTATAAAAATTAAATGAATATACAAAAGTTAATAAGTAATATTTTATATGTGAATTTTTTGTTTGGTATTTTCATAAAAATCTGGCATTTCCTACAAAGCCTCGTCTGATCTGAAAAGGTACTTAGGTATGAATATATTAGTTATACTGTTGTAGCTACAGCAGCAAAACGTTTTCATAGCAAAAAAGACTTTCATAAAGTAATCCTTAGTTCAATATATGTAAATTCCCTCTCAGCAGACATTCGACAACTATAAAAAGACTTCCTAAGTGACAGAAATAGTAAGGCAGATTAAATTTTAAAAGAACTATGGAAAACCTCCCTAACCACTTACCGCTGATTGACAAAAGGAGTGGAGAACTCTGCAAGCAGACGGAAGTTTCCAAAATAAGCCAGCAGACCTTTGCTCTGGTTAGCAAAACAAAACAGACATACAAAAATCAACAAGGTAAATGTGAAATTGGCATTCGAGTCTTTAAGTATACACAGAATGATACATCATCTCCACTTCTTTAATCACACTGAGTTTGCCAGCTGTGGCCACCTTTCTTGCACTTTCAAAGCAAATTTTACCACAAAAGCTGCAACTGTCCTTCAAGTATTTCCAATCAGTAGCTTCTTACTTCAAATAAATCTTTACAAGACCTACAGTTAAACGACCATGAAAAGCTAACTAAAGAAGACTTGCACAAGTAGTCATAGATTACTAATTATCATGATAGCATTACTGTCTGAAAGATTTATAAATATTTTTTGATTTTTCAACATTTAAACAAGCCCAAGCAGAAACACTGTATGCTGAAGAGGAATGTCCCTGCATTGTTTTAGGAACACATTTTGCCAAAGTGAAGATGGATTCTGAGCTTTACTTGGCAGGAGGGAAGGGCACATGAAGCCCTTCCTTCCCTCCTGCAGCGGGCAGGGGCGGCCCTGGCCAGCAGCTCTGCCAGGTCCTGCCGTGGGCACAGCTCCTCCATGGGGCACATCCACAGCACACCCCTCCAGCTGAGCTCTTTGCTCCAGGTGACACAGCACAGCCTTTCATCTGCCTTACCAATTGTTGTGCTGGAAGGAGTATCCACTCACACCACTGCTGGGTAAGCAGCAGTTGGCACGTGTAGCGATAAAAAGATTGGGGTTCTCTAATTTCCTTAAGTTTCCTGAACAACCTATGGAGTGTGTGTCATGATTCCTCTTTCCCCCACCAAGCAAGCAAATACCCACTACTTCAAGCTTTTCATGTCAGTTTGCACTACACTAAACAGAAAATCTGTGTGTTTAACCGAATTCTTTCGTATCCTCAAAAGGCAATTTGGAAATAACATACTTAGGGGTAACTTACTTAGACGACAACAGACTGACAGCAACACACTGACATCCACAGGCAGAGCTATATCTACACAGTAACAAATGCTTTTAAAGAAGTTCACACTAATATTATGCTTTCTGTTTCTTCCAGAAACAACTAATGAATTTTCTGCATTGGAGGCTTAGCCTTCATAGTGGTATTTTCTTTTATCTAATATTCAGCTCTAATTCACTTCCATCCATGATAATATTAGTAAATTTAATTATCTTCAACCAGAAACAGAGTATTTACTTGTCAATGTACCTCAACCCTTTTAAATCATTACACGGGAAAACTGACAGTAATCTGGCATCTCGACACTTTTAATATTATAAGCCTGGGATTCACACAGTGGGCAGGAAAAACATCATTAAGGTTGGAAAAGACCTTCAAGATTGAGTCCAATCATTAACTGTGCTCTGTGTTCACCACTACACTGCATCCCCAAGTGCCACATCCACACGTCTTTCAAACTTCCAGGGATGGCAATTCCACCACCTCCCTGAACACTTGCCTACCCTTTCAGTGTAGAAAAGTATTCTTCCTACTATCCAAACTAAACCTCCCCTGGCACAACTTGTGGACATTTCCCCTTGTCCTGTCACTTGTTACCTGGGAGACAGAAGCAGAACATAACTGCTTGAAACCATTTCCTCCTAACTTTCCAACTAAATATTCAAGCTTGTGGTTTTAATTAAAATCCTATTCTATAATCATATGAAAAGCCCTTCTGTCAAAGTCTCTTTACAGCAAAAACTGAGAAAAGTTTTTAAGTTCAACAAAGTTACACATTTTTGTTGGAGTGTAATATTGAAAAGGCATGCACTTACCACAAATAACTGATAAAAACACTTAAAAATAATAATTCAAATGCCTTTCATTAACCAGAGAAAAATTTTTTCAGCATTAAGCGAGGTCTATAAATGCTGTTTCTTTAATCTCATCTGCTGACGTTACAAGAAAATACAGCACTTACCAGTACAAAATAATAAGCATACAGAGCTGCCAAGTGATGTATTACAAAAAATTTGTCACCAATTGCCTTCCAGTAGTAAATAATAAGCAACAGATCTACAAGAGAATAGAAATAACTATAAAGAACTATTTATGATACAATCATTGACCTCAGAATAGTTTCTCTCACAATTCTCTATAGAGATATACCAAGATATGGCATCAGTAGAAACCCCATGAATTAATGGTCTCTGAAGAGAACATCCTTATCCTAAACCCTTTATTTCAGTCAAAGCATTAGGAAACAGTATTCTCCCAACAATTTCCATAAATGATTACTTTTCACATCAATGGAAATACATACACTAACTTTAGCCAAAGTATTTTGGATGGAAAAGGTGGATCCTGAATCTCATAGTGACCTCACACTTATGATCCCAAAAATCTGGAATTAATTACTTTTTTAAAAAAGGCAGGTCTCCAGGGGGCACAGCAAACATGCAAATACATGCAAAAAAATAGAGGGATCTATTATGGAGACCCTGTGAATCAAAAAGTAAAATATATTATCAAATTTGGAACCATTTACCAAAAATATTTTGTAAGAGAAATAAGAAGCATATTTGCTTTATTAAATCCCAATTTTCTAGTTACTTCAAAAGAGACATACCAGACCCAAGGCAGTGTTAAAAATAAAGCTTTAATATTTGTCAAACCAAAAAAAAAAAAACAAAAAAAACAACCCAACAACAAAATCTTTCTTCTCCCATGATGATCCAAGAATTAGAAGATTTTGTTCTCTGTACTGGAAAAAGCAATTTCTGTCCCTACTTTCTGCAAATTAGTACTTTGGACTGGAATATTATTGACCAAGGTTCAAAATCAAAGACTTTACCTCTATCCCTTTCTTAAGTGCAGTGTGTGCCTTTATCTCGTTTATATTAGCTATCCTCAGGCAGGGCCCTACATCATCTGACATAGCTGCTCACTTCCTATTAATAATTAAACATCAACTATATAGGGAAGTGAGAGAGAATAAGTGGTCAGGCTAAGATGCCTGTTCAAAGGCATTCATTAATTCATAATGAAAGTTTAATGTATAATTATTCAAAAATAGATACTGATTAATTTAAACATGACAGTTGAAGCTATGAAAAAACCCAGACATGTAAAGTAATGCACAGTTTAACTGAGTATGCTGATCACCAGATTATCACTCCCACTGGGTTGAGAAATCTAGTATGAGATAACTAAATCTGTGGCCCAGTCTCTGACCAGAGACTTCATCCCAACCTGAGAAGTCTTCACTGAAAATAGACCAAGTGACAACAAGATTTTGTTTTATAAGCCATAAAATAAAGCTCCAAAGCATTTTGCAGCAAAATTCTCATTTTAGTTGAGAGCAAAATTAAGAACATAAAACATATGCAGGAATAAATAACACACAAATAATTGAAACTTCCATGTTTAGTACATGACTGAATTTTGGCTTAAAATGAGACTAAAAGATGGCCAGGAAGGACCCTATGGCATTATTTGCCTTAGCTTGTATTGAGGGTCACTAAAATTCTTCTTCCAGCATTCTGAGGTCACAAGGAAAGAAACACATGATAGAGGAGCTACGAGTTGTAGGCACCATGAAGAGAGTGAAGGGCACTGCTCCAACACCTTCTCAATTGGCCAAAGGACAAAACTGAGCTGGACCTGGTGGTTGCACATCAAACCATCACAAAGTCACACACTGGCATTTCCTCAGTGCTTGGGGGGATATTCCATCCTTCACATCTGCTAGCAAGATCCTGTAATTTCACCACAACCCACAAATCCATTAGCAATTTTAAAAGCCACAGTAGAAACTGTATTGTATGCACATATCACACCTTCACCACAGTGGCTCAGGATAAACATAGGTATGGTGACTCAATATAAACAAACAGGTCATGCATATCATATACATGTTGCATAATTACCAGAGATGAGGTAGCCTGTGGTAATAGCAATATTCAGCTTCACAATTGAAGGGTCACCCCTGTAAACATACCAGAAATACACAGTTACAGCCTAATTTGCAAAGGACATACACATCTCAAACACAATGCCCATCAGGACACATTATTCTTGGCTCATCAGTAAGAGATTATGCAATCTACTTAAGAAGGGTTCTAATCATAAAAGTGGATTCCTTTTCCACCCAGATACAAGACACCTACTAACTACCCTAATCAGGATCAGCCCCTGCCTTGGCACAGAGACTGCCCCAAGAGCCTTGCTAGAGATTGGAACTGAAACCCAGCAAGTGCTCTGAGCTGGCTTCTTAGGAAACAGGGTAAGAGAACAGCCAAGTCGCTGTGTCTGAGCCTTTTAAATGATACTCTGTCTCCATTTTTGTTCTCTGCCAGTGCTAAAACTTTGGTAAGGATGACAAAAATATCTTGCTCAGCTGGTGCTTTTCATATTCATAATCAGATGGATGTTTATAGGGATAAACAGAGTAGAAGGACACAGGAAAGGAATTATTTGCCAGTTCTCTGGAGCCAAAGAACCTCTGAGCAGAAAAGCTTTTCAGAGTATCTTCTACACCTTCTATCCCTTCCCTTGTGGTGCCAAACATTCAGCAAAGGTCTTAGTAGCATGCACACACACAGCTTCAATTCCTCTAGAATCTTCAACAAACCCAAACTTGTGAATACAGCTCAAGAAAGGGAAGCATCCACATTACAGCAATCAACATTTGTTCTTTTCTCCACTGTCCTCTGTGCATTCCTGTTTTGAGGAGCTTGGTAAGCAGCCTTTTTTCCTTGGCGCCAGAATTGTAACTTATTTTTTTAATTAAGTTGTGCAACTAATCTAGCTATGTTTTGTTATGTTTCATTTAAATATTAATTGAGCTTCAAGTGACAAGTCAACAGATCCATAAAATGTAGACTGCTCAAGACAAGCTGTGAAAGCAATCCTTATTGTAAACCTTTCCAGAAGAAAGGAACCTAACTGCTTACAGCCAACTCCAATACAAAGTCTGCCTCAGCCAGAACACAGTAAAATGCTGTTACTTAACTACTTTTTCTTAATCCTATTGGAATGGAGCAGTGGTAGAGATTTCCGGTATTATTACAATCTGATCACTAAATTGTAAAGCTTTTGTTGTGTCTAAAACTTACTGTTCCCCTCAGTGAGAGGGCAGTTTACAGGAAAACAGGACTCACAAAACCTGAATTCTGCTATCAGGTGAATCAAAATCATTACTAGGAGAGTCTGTAATTCAACCCATCTCTTAAGATTGACCATAGAGGTTCTTTTAAGTACAGCTTGAAATGGAAACATTTTTCTATGGCTCCAGAACTTGATTTCATGAGCTTTGTATGTTGTGGGCTGAGTGCTTCTTTAGGTTTAGACAGAGTATAGACAGATATGTTCTCATAACTTCAGCAGAGACTCTTTATATAGAGCCCTCATGTTAGACCCCCAGCTGCAGCAGCATCATCATAACTAAGCTTGTGAGGGTCCCAACACACTTCAGCACATCACCACCAAAACTAAGCCTGCAGTCAAAAGCCTTCATATTCTCCAGAGAACATGCAAAGGACTGAGTATATGAAATCGGTTCCTGGATAATGGTAGACATGACTTAACTGGATGGGACAGGGAATGGTTCTCTTCCCTCCTTTTTTCCCCCAGAGAATGGTCACTCTGCATCAAACCTTCTCTAGGCTTTCTAAACCAACACTTCAACAATATATATGCCTGCACTGTCCATCTATCACATCCCTTCAAGAAGAGTCTATGTTAGAATCCCAAATTATTCTCAATAAATGGAGAACTTAAAATTTAGTCTAAAATCTTCCAGATTTCCTGACCTACCTCCTTGAATGGAAGGTGTAATGGAATTAATGAGCCCTGATGTTTGCAGGCCAGTTTTGATGCAAGCAAGAGCCTGGAGTGACAAACAGGGAGTGACTTGAATAAGCAAATGGCAAGAACTATCTCTTTGGTGATTGCTAAGGAGGTATGTGTGGCAAATGAATTACACATGAACATGCATGGGCAGATAGAACAAACAAAAGTCCGTATGACTGACTTTCTTCAAACATCTTTGCAGATAGAGGGTCATATAAAATGCTAATCAAACTTGAAAAACTGTAATGACCGTGAAATGAACAGTCATAGGAAGGACACTGTTCTCCTATGAAGCTACAATTTAAACCACTTATTTACATCTTCTCCCTCTCCTTATCTGATCTCTACCACCTCCACATTTTCTACCATGTGATTCTCACCACCACAAAAACAATTTCTACATCATCTATGTTAGTCTCTAGTCCATACAGAAAAAAGGAAAAGTTTTATGAGAAGTCCTAGACCATCAAAAAAGTCACACACAATGCTGATGCTTCCCTGGAGCTTACCAATGTCTTTGTTATGATCTACTGTATATATTTTCAGGCATTACCTGACATTAATACCACTTTCTCTCTTCATTGAACCCAAACCCTTTGCAAGGTTCAATGGTGGAGAACTTTCACACAGATATACACTATCCAGATCTGCTATACCTTTTCAATTTCACTTTAAAATGATTACTGTAAATAGCAGAGTTTCAGTCATACTGACTCATAGTTACAGTTAATTCTTTAGTAATTTAATATGCTATTTCAAATCAATTGCTTGTATTTTATCTATTCCACTTCACAGAGACACACTGGACTAAGACATTAATACTGACACAATTGTTACCAAATTTTCAAATATTACAGACATAAAAATGAACACATCACAACTGCATATTTTAATGGAAAACAAAACAATCATTCAATATTTAATACACTGCAGAATTTTTTTTCTTCTCAATTATGTTATTTTATTGTGTAACCACAACACGTATGTAGCATGCCTTACCAGATACGGTCTGCATTAACAGCATCATCATACAATAAAATATATAGGCAAAACCCTCCAACCACCAAGGCGTGGAATGTGGACACTGTCCTGAAAAAGAGATCACAGTTACAAGGAGGTACTGCCATTCACAACTTCCCATTGTGTGCTTAAGGATGTTTCCAAAGGCTGGCTGTCTCAAGTACATCCAGAAACTTCTGCGGAAGACAATCATCTGTTCTCTATGCTACATCCAACCACTTGGTCAAAAAGAAGCAATCTATTAGATTGGAGTGGGATTGGTGATACTAGATACAAAGTAGAGTCTTAAAAGTAAGAGAGATCTAAATTTTCCTCCAATTAGCCCATATATTAATGAATCCTTAAAAACAGTATGACATCTAGCTCTCTAACACATGTTTTCTGTATTGTCCCATTTGCTGGAAAATGCTGAGTACCCAAGGTATAACAGCTACAAGTTTATATAAATTAGCAACTTTGTATCGGACAAAGGAAATAAAAAATAAATGTCACAGTAATCAAAGCTGCCTTGTCCCTACCTGGGTACTAGACGCATTTTTTTCCCCAAAGACAACAGTCTCCAGTTCACAGGCTGCATGCACAGTGTAGATAAACTCTGCATGTTAACAAGCATGCACTTATAGAGAAATATCTATTTACAGAAGCCCCAGCAGGGTTTCTGCCAGCACACAGGCCAGGGCCACTCCTGCCCTTTCAGTCCACATGTATTCTTGGAAGGTAAAACAATGCAATGGGCACAGATCCAGAATGCGTAACCTTCCTGCTCTAGCCATGGGTTTAACACAACTGTAAGCTGCACCTAATACTGCGTAGCAACTGTCTGCTTTCACACTTCACAAGTATAACTAGAAAGAAAAAACAAAGATGTGAAAACATATCCATAGGGAATCACAGATAATTTGTGAAAGATGAGAACTTAGTTCAGTGCTGTATGATTGGAAACACTTCACACCATATTCACAGCACCAACAATATGCACACAAATGAACAGATGCTGTTAGTTTTTATTCTTCCCTTTGTACATATTGAATACATGTATTTGGAAGTCATTAATATTTTAGACATCCTTAAGGCACTCTCAGGAGTCTAAGATCTACCATGCAAGATTTGAAGAAAACATTTTACTTCCTGCAGAAGACTTTGCAAAGAAAGAGGTTATAATTCCTACTCCGTTTTCAGAGGTTATATTATTATCTACTGGCAATAGAAGATTCTGTAACTTTTCATAAAAGAGATTGTATTTATAATTTGTTTCAAGAGTGTCACTGTGCTATTTTCAGCAGCATTTTCAATATTGTTTCAGAAAATTAATGGAGATTAGTATAATAAGAGTAGTAAAAAACTGGATGAGAACAATTAATAATCATTACAGCAGAGGCTGCACTTCTGCCCTCTCTTCTTTTAACAAAGAAAGAAAATTTAATTCTCAGAATTTTAATGATAATTAATAGTTTAATTAAAAGGTCTACTCTTGTAACATAGGATTTAAAAAGAGGAACTTTTCTTTCTTTTTAAAAACAAAGCACAGCATGCAGTATTAGTGTCTAAGAAATACCTGGAGTTTTTGAACTTGAGGAGAGGATAATGCTGCAAGAAGGAAAATTTGTCCTAAAATATAGCTCATTAGTTTACAGTTGTAATTTGTCTTTGAAGAGGCTGTTTATCTGAACNGGGGGGAAAGGGGGAGATTTCCTCCTTAACTCTGGACTTTGAAGCCTCTTCATAGAAGACAGGGCAGAAGGGAAATAGTACAACAGTTCATTTTAATAAGGAATCTAGGTCAAGCTATCAAGCTCTGTACATTTCCTTGAAATTTATGTCAAAGTTTGCATCCTTTAACTCCTCATTAAGCTGCAAAAAGTTGCACTGCTAGGTTGCAGATTTGCACCTTTATTATTGAATATATATGTATTTTCACAACTACTTAATAGCAGTACAAGCATGTATTATAGGAGAGGTGACAAGCATATATGCACAACTTGAAAAGTTATACTACACCTCTGACAATATAGTTTTTAACTCAATTTGAGTGTCCACATACTTTAGATACCAGAAGCAATTACTTTATTTGTTCATAATTCTTGAAAGGTCAAAATGAACAAACTGACAGCATGGAAAAGACAGTCAAGAGCTGCAGCTCAAATGCTTGATTACAAAGCCATCTAAACTGTAACAATATATTTTCAATGCTACAGCTCATTTCAGGCAGATGCCCTCTTCCAGACCCAGCTGAGCTGATAAAAATGCATAACCATCCTCTGTGCCAGTTTCCTTAACACTGCCAACAGAATCATTTGTGTTTGCACTCTCTACACCAGTTCAATATAGGACAAAATAACAACCATCTACTTTTAAATAATTTAAATTAAACCAACTTTTTTTACTGAGACATAGTAACTGTCTCTACCTGCAGAGCTCTCTGCAGAATAAATACATACTCATCTGCATGCTCTGAACTTGCAAGATACTCCTTGAGGCCTCCCTTCATTTTGGTGAAATACTGAGTGACAGAGCAGTTGGACAAAACACTGTGGTTAGCAGAGCTGAAGTAACACAAGCACAGCTAGCCTTTCTTTCTCTTTATGCCCTCCTCAGTTATAACATCCACAAGATTCTGAAGAACCATGCTTTATGTTTCATGCCTCCTAACTCCTGAACTGGATGAAGCCTGGGATCACAACCCATCTGTATGCTAACATCTACATGCTGCTATCAATCCCAAGGGAAAAAAAAAAACATGTAAAGAGGTAAAAAAGGACATAGTCTGGGGTACTGTATCCAGTTAAGCAGTTAAATACCTTATTGCAAAGCAGCCTAGAGATTATGGAGTAGCTTATTTCCAGCACACTTGTGATGTGTAAAACAATTCATGCTATGCAAAGCACTACACCAGCATAGCACTACCAGGCATGGGGTAAGTTCTCATAAAGCCTATTATGCAATTCAAAGGCCATTTGATGTGGCTTATAGACAATAGTCCAGCTTCACATGGGAACAGTTTAGTTTACTTTCCCTGTCTGCCTCTACTGTTAATTGTAACAGAGATAAACCTAAGCTGCACTGATACTGTGAACTGGCATCCTGCACAGTTGTTCTGGCAGATAGGTAATTATTCAAAGATAGAACTGAAATCAAGATGGTGCCCTTAAGAACACTGCAAGTGGACATTTGCCAGATGGAAGGCAAGGATATTTGAGTTGCTAATGCTGCCTAGAACAATGGAAACAACTTTAAAAGTATCCACCTGATACTAAACAGCACTGAGGAGGAACAGAAATGCATCTAATGCATTTTGAATGAAGTGACAACTATACAGTACACATTTTTGAGCTTTAAATTTGGGAAACATCTGAAAAATGTTTTAAAGGTGTAATAGGCTACTCAAAGTTACACTGCACGAATTAATTTCAACTGGAGAACCTTGTGTACTATATATACCCATTCAGAGTAGTATGTTGCAAGTAAAACATCATTGATCATCCCATTTTCAACTACTGTCTTATAATTTCTTTATGGCTTAAAAGACTCACAGGTCAAACAAATTTCTAGAAGTCCTGTATCTGAGGAGACAAGTGAAATGTAGGTGGACCCATCCCACTGATATGCAGAAACATGAAGGGGGTGAGGAATGTTTTTGGACTGAGTTTCCACAACTCCATCCTGTGTGTGTACCCTGCTATAGCTTCCCCCTCCTCCTCCTGCAATCTCCTTCTCCAACACCACACACACGAACCTGACTCTTCAACCCTACACCAAAGCTTCATTACACTCCTTAGAAAACCTTAACCTATATAAAACAGTTTGTAGTCTAGTAGCACCAGGACCACAGAGAGCAAACTGCATTGCTCCCAAAAGTATGACCAGAGATACACTGGGATTTAGAATAAATTGCAATCATTTTGATTTTCATATGTTTGGAAAGGAATTTTAATCTCTTCTCTTTACTAGAAGCATCACAGAGCATCCCTTCAGCTTATTACCTCTCACCAGTCACTGTTTTATTTTTGTACTGATCTTCACTTGGGCATCCCTGTCTAACAAAGTGTTTAATGTACAAGTGTTCATAATGTTGTGTTTCCATGAAGGGGCCTCAACATTTCACATGCATTATTTTTTCAGTGCCTAGAGCCAGCCCTCTGATCCTTACAAACATTTAACTAATAGGGTTTTCTTCAGTATTACACATACACACACAGGTGGTTCAGGTGTCCATGACTTCAGGTAGTTCATTAACTGTTGTTTTGAACACTCTACCTTGAATTCCATTCGATCTTCCTTTTTTGGCTGAGATTGTTAAAACCAGGTGTTATTCGTGTTGACACCCAAGAACTTAAAACGTGGAACAAGAGCTGAAATACAGTAAAACTGGCAACAACAATGCCAATAGTCAGGTTGCTGAAGGAAGCCATTGTTCTTCAGCCTGTGAAGAGAAGCAGAAGGTAATTTCACTCTATTCTCCATTTAACTATTTTAAGCAAACACAGAAAGTGTTTTTGACAGCAAACTTATCAACAGAAATATTATTCACTAACAGTTTCTACCTGTTCAATGTTTCTATTTAAGCATTAACAGTATAAAAGTATGCTCAAACTTTTAGATACACAAGTTGCATTTTGGTTTTGGGTTTTTTTTTTTAACATTTGCATATTATACATTTTTGTGGCCTAAAACTGCATTTTATCTACACAGAAAGGGCAGTGAAGACCACTGACCAGGGCAACCGCCAGCTCTGAAGCCTCCACTCCTGCTCCAAGAACCTCCAGAGTTAGAACTTGTTTCATTATTGCCAGATTGACTGCTGCCAAGAGAATGTTAAAAGGCAACAATGAAATCAGATAAGCAGAGAGGAGAGGTTTTTGGGTCAGCCATAGAAGCAGTAGCCTCGCTGCAGCTCTGTTTGTAGGCTTTCCAGAGACAGGAGTTCTCAACTCACACCCTGCTCAGTCGAGAGCCTGTCCTTGTGACAGTCTGTAGGCTATCACATTCGAGCTCTCTTCCTTCACAGAACTCTAACCTTCACACATTTTCACACACAGTGGAAAGCTTCCTATCATCAGAGCTGATTGGCTTTTCAGTTGCTGGGTGTTCAGCTATTTCATGAGGTCTAAATACCAAAACAATTCCAAACATAAGTGTCGGTGTCTAAATGCTTCCGTCATTTTTCCTGAGTCGCCAGTATACAGAACGATATTTTCCCAGAAGCCACAAACTTCTGACATGCATCTGCAATTTGACAGTGAAGTGGTTTACACTCCAAGACTGGCAGAAGCTACAAGTTCAAAAAATGTCAATTTGTATTAAGTTGAACTGGAAAGAGGGAAAAGCCAAATGGCTTCATTTCAAGTATTTAAATAATTATTTTGATAACAATAAACAAACTGCTGTCATTTATTTTAGTTTTACTTAAATAAGAAAATATCTAAAAATAAAACAAAGACTAAGACAGCATAATTTGATGTTAAAACAGCAAGCTAATGGTCAGCAAAAGTGATAGAATGATATAATCATTTATGTCCATGTTTATTTCACATGCATTACAGAATGAGTGAACATGTCTTGGATTCTTGAAATTGTATCTGCATTGCAGATGGTAAGAAACTTGAACCTCAGGAGGAAAATACAGAAGAAAAAGTCCACCATAATAACAAAATAATAATCTTTTTAAAAATTAAGTACAATATTCTCACTTTGGGGTGATTATATTGAAACACAAAGATCAGAAAAAATATACTTTTATCTTCAAAGATTTAGAAGCAGAAAGTTCAATGGTCTCAAATTTTTTCCTGTCTACCTCTTTGTTTGCTATTTATTCTCCCAGAACTGAAGACAATAAAACCTCCTCTGACTAGTACCCACAGAACTACATGTATAAAAACAGAATGCAGGACAAACAAGAGCAGATTTGCTGAGTGAAACCTGCCTCTATCATGTACATTTCACGTGCTTACTTCAGACCAGCTTTAATTCTGTCCTAGGGACTCCACAATTCTTGGAACATATTTGATGTGCTCCTAGGGCCTATCTTCCCGCCCAGTTGAACCCAAAAGGAATCCAGCTTGCATGCTCTGGGACAGCTACACAACACAAATCACAGGGGGTGATCAGAAGATTCAGTTCATAAATACATTTTTAATCCAAACTGAAATTTTTACATACACACACTGCAGCGCATTGCATCAAACTAATTCCAGTTGTTTTCTGATGACCTGTTCTAGTGCAGCAGCATATCAGTCCTGCATACTTTAATGTTACTCTATCAGAACTTCCAATTTCCATTACAATCCTGAATATTCAGTATGCTCGATTCTCCACATAGTTCTCCATTTGCCTCCACTGACCAAGAAGACACAAAACACCAACAAAACTTTATATCCTTTTCACATAGTGTAAAGTACCAGAGACAATGAGTGTTAAGCTCTATTTTCTAAAACCTTACCATCTGAAGGAAGAAAATTATTTAGTAATTACCAGTTTAAACCCACCAAGAAGTACTCTATAGTGTCCAGTTCCAGACTCTAACCCCAGGGACAAAACCTTGTTGTTACATTATCTCATTTATAGCAACCACATCTGCTCTTGGACCACGTAAAGAAAAAAAAAAAAAATCAGTTGGTTTAATTAATGCAGGAAGCCAAAATCCAATTAAAGTACAATTCTCTTCAGAAAAACAGCAAAACCACTGAGCATTAACCAAACCTACTTAATCCTTTTGAGTCAAATATAGCAATTCTCATGATGCTACCTTTTTTCATCTGCAGTGACTACACTAGTATCTCAGAGTTACAAAGACACTGACATAATCTCTTGGACAAGAGAAAACCACGTTTTGTTTTGCCTCCTTAGTATCAGAAGATTATATTAAGTACGTAATGTTTCAGCTTTTGACAGGTGTTCATTTTAGTCTGGATTATGGAATTAAACAAACCTTGAAAACATCCCTTGAAAGAAATACATTAGAAGATTAATCTTTCTCCTCTGGAGCCTGTGGAGGGAATGCATTTTTTTAAAAGGTACTAGCATGGAAAGTGCATGACCTGACTTTCAGCAAATGCACAACCATGATGCCCATGAAGGAGAAAGGTACGATGATTTTAGAGAAGAAGAGAGGCAGACAACAAATTAATCACTAAGCCTCTGTGGTTGGTCTCACAGATGCTCAAGTTTTGCAAGCCAGATTTCATATATGCTTATCAAGACACTGTTTAAGTATAGTAACTACCAAGTCCAGAATAATTTTGTTTTACCTCAGCAGTTAATAGTGTCATATTTTAATTCAATTCAAGGACCAGGTGTAAATACAGCATTTCACATGTGTTCAGCTATAAACATTGTCTCATATCTATAGGCTGTTATTTTCTCATATCTCTAGGTTGTTTTCAACTGTATCCTGTTTCACATGAAAATTTACTGGTTTTTACCGGATTTTCTTTTCATTTACAAGAAAAACTATTCATGTTGCTGAACCTAAACAGCTTGTTGACTTAAAACAAGCACAATTAGCTTCTAATTACAATTTTCCTTGACAGAGGCCAAAGTTAGTAAGCCAGGCAGTTTCAACTACACGGTGGGGTTTTTTTTCCAAGTATCTTCTTGTAGCTGTACAGCAAAGTCTGATCAAGATACAGAAGTTTGTGGATTATGTATGAGCAGACACTCTATCACCCAAACTGCATAGTCATTGATTACTGTTCTGTCAGCTGATACAGGGTTTGAGCTAATGGGAGGCTGGGTGGGGAGGAGGTTTAGTGTAACTACTTTGTAATGCAGGAAAAACAGTACTATATACAGGTTGGTTCTTCACCATTAGTATTTGCTTTACTTACCCAAAAGTACTATCTTAACCATTTGGTTAGACAGTTACTACATATGATGAGAACTCTTGTAGTTTTTCAATAGAGTCTTTAGGTAAATAAACATTACCAAACACTTGAAACTAACATTTTTCAGCAAGATACTGCTTAAATGCCTAGTGTGATTTCAAATTACTCTACTGACCCAATAAATTCAAAAAGATTAATAACACACATTTTTTCACCATACTCCATAAGAGCTAAAATATGTTTGTTTTCATTTACCATTAACATGCAGTAGTTCTCCTGAAATTTTGTTTCTACTTGAAATTTAGAAGAAAAAAACAATATCCATTCACCCCAATATGATAACACTATGAACTCCTGATGGAAACAAGTTAGCACTTAATGAAAGAGGATAAAGGAGCATGAAAGTTATCAAGCATTGCACCACCAAAAGCATTTACATTCTCCTCATCTTACTGTTTCCACATCAATTTTTCACATCATACAAATAAGAAATGTAACGGTATAGTCACAAGACATGGTAAGAAGGCGCGATAGAAGGTTTAAGGCCCAGAAAGTAAAGCCCTTACTTTCTTCCAGGCTGGATTTCAAGATGAGTTGGATCAATTTCCAAACAAGATTACACAGTAAAGCTGCTACTGATACCAGGACATCGCATGAAGTAAGTACTGTGCTCTCCTGATCCGCTTAAAACTGAAAGCCAAATCCAATAGCTATAAAACTTGTCAGACCATTCTGCAGAGAACAACACTGGACTACTGACTGTTTCCACATTTTATGATAAGCTCAGTAATAAAACACCTGCAGTGCTGGAGCTTGGCTGGTTCTGAATGGTAGTTCCTGTTCGTTTAATATCTTACTTAGCTTAGTAAGCAGCGTTAAGGAGAAACACAACAAAATTCAAGTTACTCACGCTTAAGTCGTTCCCTTTTCTATTTAAGGCTATTCACACCCTAAACTCCACTCAGCCTTCTGCTCTTAGCACACCAAAGCAACCGGCAGATAAAGCACTCTTCTTATGAAGCCAGGGTACTCAGGGTGAGGTGGCCGCTGCAATACCATTCACCGAATTTCCTCAAACCCCGCAACCAGTCTGGAGTCGCAAAGCCCCCGAGAGGGAACCCGCCCAGACTCGGTGGGCGCGGAGGGCCCCCAGGCTGCCCCCGAGGGACGCTGCCCCCGAGCCAGGCATTA
>WEIU01003569.1:107782-154973 GCA_013389925.1 Aegithalos caudatus | reverse complement strand
CGCCGGTCACCCCGGCTGCCGCCGCCGCCCCTGCGAGCTGCCACCGTGGGCGCGGGGCTCTGAGCGCTGCTGAATGTACATGGTATTTGTGCCGGGGCAGGATGAAGGCTAGTCAGGCATGGCACCTCACCTTCCAACAACGTTTTAGTCACTGTCTCTTTCACTTACACAGCCCTGTGGACTAAAATATGTCACGGGGAAAATGCTGATGTGACCGTTCGTGCCCTAGGAATCCATTTACGCGCTCCTTGGGAGCACTGTACAGCACAGTCATGGGGAACACACCCATCATAGAGAGAACAGGTATTGCCGATACTTGCTATTTACTAAATCCAGTGCTGTGGTTTATGACAATTGTTTTTTTAATTTTACATTTTTGAACTGTGTTGAAAAACAGAAGCAAACTTATGCTGACAAAATTAAACATGATAGAGCCTTTCACCAACTAGAAAATGTAATGGTCATGACTGTTCCTCTTGGCATTCTTCTGTTATCATCCACATCCTAAAGCACCTCAACTTTACATTTCCGCTAATGATTTCTGATCAATAAATTAAAAATTCTCCTCTAACAAAATAATGATGAAGTTATTAATATAAATCTCACCCTATGGTTTAGGCTGCAGCTGACAAGTCACCTACCCCACTATGTACACTGATCTCTCTTGCAAAACATCTCTCACAGCAGGAATGCTCTGGCTTAAGCCTGAACAGAAACTGATGTTGGCTTGCCTTAATGTGCCGACCTGCAAAACGCAGAAACCCAGGTGCGGATTAATGAGGCACTGAGCCATTCCTGCTGCAGAAGTAGGAACCTGTGGGAGGTGGGCAGGGCACACGGCCAGCATCTCTAACTGTTTCCAGCCAGCTTGGAGTAACCCATTGCTAGGCATGAACCAGCTACCAGGTGTTTGAGTAAACATCAGAACTACTAAGTTTGATTTCCTGTGGACTTGTGTCCTATGACTGACCAGCTTTTGAATTGATTTTTGTTAACAAAATTTTAAGAGATGTCTTCAGACAAGTGAAGGGGATCCCATTCCTGCTTCCAATCTTCTTTCATTTTAAAAACAGATGGACAAATAGACAGCAATACCATACCAGCACAATATCAACACAATCACTTAATTTCTTAGTGAAATTAAGTTTAAAACCTCATGTTTTACTCTGATGTCATATCATTCCTGATATAAATGAATATTTCAGCCTATTTTCTACCACATCTGCAATTTTTAGTGAATCAGAACAGCCACTAAATCTTAAGAACTCCATGGTAGGATCACAAACCACTTTCAAGATAACATAAAAATTTCAAGAGATTTTTTTTCTTCATTAATTCACCTTCCAAAGAACAGCCCTCACTTTTTTTGCTCAGTACAGTATCAGTGATTTTGAAGTTTCGTTACATATACTCCTTGCTCTTTTAAGTTGTAACAGCTGTGACACCAGTAGTCCATATGGACAAGCAGAAGACTTCTGGGGTGACAGAGAACCTGCAGTGGCAGTAAAGGCATGAATGGTTGTCCTCAGGCCTGCAGGCACTGGCAAGGACTTTCTCCTCTCATGGTTAAGAAGCAAAGGCCAAAGGCTCTGAACAAGCAGCTCTGGCAGATTTAGCTGCTGTGTTTTAAGATGTGATTTCTCTCAACTGCCTGAGGTCATGATCATTCTAGGAGAGTACAACAATAAAAGCAGGTATTCTTTTAACATGCCATCCTGTGACCTGGATCTCCACCATAAGAGTGTGGTAATACCTAACAGCAGAGTAAAATAGACACTTGAGAGTGGTAATGTCTTAAACTGAACTGGTAACTCTGCCAACGACCACTTATCAGGGCTCTAAGCCTCAAAACAACCCATCACTATTATGCACTTACAGGTTGGGAAGCATCTAGAGGACAAACCAGACTCTCCCCAAGCCTCTGTATCAGGCCTGTGTAGCACACAGCCTACCAAAGAATTCCTCTGGCCCAGTGTGCTGCGTGGGTGAAAGAAACAAGTTTGTCCTGCCTCGCTGCTCTCTCCTTGGCCTGAGATCAGCACTGTTGAGCACGCAGCAGATCATGACCAGAGGCAATAGCCTCTTTCAACAGCCCTGTAACACATGCTGGGTTGAGAGCTGCTGACTGTAAAGCTGAGAATGGTGATGCACTGAGGATTCCTGACTGGCAACTGCTCTCCACATGAGCATACAGCAGGGTACCTCTCACACTTTTGACCAAAAAAAAATTGCAAATAAAAAAGAACTATCTATGAGGAAGCATGAAGGCACTGCAGTAGAAGGGAGACCTGTAGACATGGTTAGATATAGCTACCATATCCAGGTTCCCTTAGATTGGTTATCTGTTCTCTTTTCCATCCAGAATTGTTTTCCAGAGAGATTTTGAGAACTGTGCATGTCTAGGATTCTTGGTATCTAATAACCTCATCATGTTATTGCATACGTGCAGCAGTCTCAACCTTGAATGTCCCAAGTCCAGCAATTCCAGAGACCTAAGAGCAAACAACATAGGCCCATATTCTATAGGCAATGTAATGCCAACAAAACTAAGGGAGTGCTCTACCACTTCTACAAAGTGTTGCACGAACAGAGCATGCAATTATTTTGAGCATTTCCAGCAAGTCCTAAAAGTATAAGGCTTACTGTACCTGCATGATGCAACTAGTGCACCTGTTTCTGCATCAGAAATAGAGTAGCCAAAGGATGGGATAAAGAACCACCAGAACAGTATCACAGCCACTGTGGCTGCTGTACAGTGACCACAATCTGGCTTTCACAACTAATACACCTCTTCCTCCCTTCCATGTGATGTGCAGCCACCACCTTCCAGCTGCTGCAAACCAAAGTTGCTTCTGCTAAACGGCAACTGCCAAGAACTTTCCTCAGTAACAGCTGCAACTTCTGAAGTCAAGCTTCAGAACAGAATGGAAGTACTGGTAATGGGCTTGCTAAGGTGAGCTGCAGAACAGAAACTTAGCAACACAGTGCAAAAAATAACAGTATATTCCATATCAACACATATGCATAGCAAAGGTAGGGAGGTATCACAGTAGCATTTGCAGGTAGCAGCATAATTCTGCTGGCTTCTATAGAATCATCTTATTTGTACTATGTAAGAGAAAAATAGGGCTGTGCTTTTTATCTATCCTTTAATTACAATAAAACTTATTGATTATATTGATAATTTTCAATTTCATGTCAATTAGACCCATTAATTCCATAAATGAAGAGCAAATTTGGATAAAATGTAAGGGATTTGATACAACAGGGTAGTAATTGGAAGGCAGCCCAAGAGAAGTAAGTCAAAGCCTGCAGTAATCTAACCTCAGCTGAGTTGTACACACCTGTTCCATATCCTTCTCCTTCTGGAATTACTTTCAGAGTGGCACTTCAAGTATGGTAAAAATTTGTTGTCAGACGACTGCTCCCACTAAAATCTGCAAGAGGGATGTGACCATGAAAGAAAAATACACAGTAACCTTTCCAAAGTATGCCTGTAATTTCAGAATCATGCTTTCCCAGAGCTGAGCCTCCTTCTGCCAAGAATGAAGCCTTTATCATGGTTACTATACTGAAAAATGAGACATAGGTGAGAAAGAAAAATACTTTTAGAGCATTTGAAGATTATTTCAGTTATGGTTTTAAATTTACACAGGATGTAACTGACCTCTCTGTCTAAATTTACCCACTGTAGTAAGAATAGATCTTAATGAATGTTTAAAACCTGAGCAGTTCATGAAAGAAATTATATAACATGGTGTTGTAGAAGCAGTGGATGGAATTCAGTGACCTAAAAAAATGCTTACATTTATTTCTGTCTTAGGAATTTCCTAGGTCTAACTGTCAGCAGCAGGATTTATTCCCAGAAAATCAATTATACATGTAAGCAAAAAATATAATGGAGATTAAAGAACATATGAAAGAGCAAGCACAACTCTTCTTTCACAACACTGTGAACCAAGAGTAACTTCACTGAAGCCAATGAGTTACAGTGGTGTGAGTGAGAAAAGAACCAGCTTCATTGTCTGAAAATTACTCGGGCCACCCATGGAGTCCAATCACAGGAACTGCAGGCAGCTAATATTGCAGCATTTAATTCAGAAAGCCCAAGACTGAAAAGAGGAGATAAATAAAGGAACTGAATTTGGTTTCCATCAAAAAAAACACCCTTAAAAATAGCAGGAAAATGTGAATGGAAAAGGGAAAAAAATACTCAATTTCTAAAAAAAACCTCCCTCTCCAAAAATAATTTGCATAGACCAAAGAACAAATCTGTATGCTTTGTTTTTGGTTTGGTTGGTTTTTTTTGTTTTTTTTTTTTTTAACACCCTGCAGGTACCCAGTTAACAGTGGCTGAGCTGTATGCTTCCCTGAAGGGAAAGTGTTATCTTGGCTTTCCAAACAGCAGACACATTTTGTGAGTTGATGCATACTGTGCTACACCTACTCAGATGAGTGCTGCAGAACGAGTGTCACGCCTTTCCAGCACAGGTCACTGTAACATATCCTACCACATTTTTAGGGAGTAATGTACCTTCACTTTCCCTGCTTTAGTTTACTCCCTCTAAACACACTCCATTTTTCGTCTGAGGTCAGTGAGTTTAACTTTCCCAGCTCCTGTCACCTCCCACTGGAGAGAGCATTTCTGCCAGTAGTACTTACTGTCCATAAGAGAACAAAGGCTTGTTTCTGCAAAGCTGTCTGTTCACAAACCTCTTCCTGTCCCTTCTTCAGTTTTCCTCCAGTTTTTCTGTCTTCTCCATTTATGTCTCTCATCACACGCTGTCTCTTTCATCTATTTACACCTCACCTGCAGCATTACCCTCTCCATTGGTATTATTGTCCTGATTATAACTGTCCAGAAGCAACTGAGTTCCTGTAAAACAGCACATTGTGAGCTTACCGTGCTGCACTAGAAACCCTCCACTGATGCACCACGTCAGCATTATGACAAGACATCAAACCACATTAAGACAGACGTGCTGAGCGTTATCCACAGAATTTGCAGGAACGCCATCTCTTTTTCTTTTCCAGGTCACTCTGTCTCCCCTGTTTTCCCCTCTTCTACTTTATATTCTATTTTACTATCACCTTTTCTGCCACTTTAGTTTTTTCCTCCCCTCCTCTGACTTCCTTCACTGTCCACCTCACATTTCTCCACGTATTTTCTCCCTCTGATGTGCCTGCACAAAGGAGTATAATGGAGGCGGAACTGCAGCTTTGTTAAATGTGTCCTCGGCTCTTTAGTAAACAAAGCTGTAACTGGGTGCATCTCTGGGATCTGCAAACCAGAAAAGGTCTAGAGAAAGCATTTCATTCCCAAAAGCTTGAGCCAGAGAGTTCTAAGATTTAGAAAACTTCTTGGTTCCCTAATCTCTGACATGAAGCACACCACAAACAGCAGGAGGAATCTTGAAATAATACCAGATTCTTTTCTTCACATGCACATATTTCCTTTTGCTTTGTGAGTCGAGGCTCTTAGCAACAAGAGAACAGGGTAGTGACTAGAATTTGATGATGTCAGAACAGCAGAAAATGGAAGATGTACTTTGTAATGGCATACAACTGGAAAGAATAAAATTGGTGCCAAGCAGTGCTAAAACTAAACAAAATGTTTCCCAATAATTCAACATACAGAGGGTCAGAAAGCAATCCAGGTTTCAACATTCTGGCTGGTTATTAAAATCGGCATAGTTCAAGTGCAGAACAAAACTGTGCTTGTTGATACAAGGTATTTTGTTTTATGTGATAGCATCAGACTTTCAGGTAAAAAGACAGAGCACGTGCTTTGGGTGGCATTGCTCATCTGTATGCTAAAGATAGCTTCTAAGCCTCGCTTAGCTCAGTCTAAACTTTGGCACACGCCTTAGCAGCTGCACAGCGTGCTACTGCGACTTTCAGCACACACCACAGCCTGGAAAGAATGGGTTGTAAGGATACTGTAATGGCGGATGTGTTAGCCTGAACAGGTCAAGGAGCTTCTTCAGACAATATATTTCCTTCTGAATGCTTTGTCAATTTTTTCAGATTTTTCAAAAAACTTTCTATCACATTTAGTGATTTTTTGATCCTCTGTTGCTCTGTGAAAGCCTTGAGAAAACAAGAAAGGAAAATTGCTTGATGACACAAGGAAACAATAAAACCTGGGCCATACTTACTTTATGTATGTCTAAATGCTGTTGAAATCTATTTTAAAAAACTGAATAAGAAAGCATGAAATTGTTTTTCACATAATTCTCAAAAGAGTAGTCAATAGTATTTGTAATAATTGTATATTTTTCAGAGAACATGACTTCAAAATTGATATTTATTAAATTTTAAACTTTTTTGTTTCATATTTGGGGATAGATATTAAAGTAGTGTCATACATTGTTTCAAAACTAAATATAATTTATGTCTTAATTTTATCAGTTTAGGAGGTTCAGAATGTATTATTCATATTTCCTTTGTTACTAATAATGAATTCTAGCCAAGCCCCTGCTTTTAGTACTGCTACTTGTTAATATTGTGATTATTTTCTAATTTTGCATTGGCACTATTATAGATTCTTACCTAAGGTTTAATTGTTAGTCTGCATTGATATCAGGAACGCTACTGATTCCCCTCCCCAGGCCTTGTTCTGTATATTAATTCATACAGACATATTTCTGTTCCTTTGTACAATTCCAGTCATAGGAAGGATATCATGCTGTATACTGTTCTTTCAAATCTAAAATTTCAGACAGCAGCTGGTAAAAACATGCAAAAAGACAAGAAACTACATGAAATACAGCGGTGCTCAAGTACAGAAAGAAAGCTTGCCTTTCAAGTCAAGTGAGGAATTTTGTTTAGGCTTCTACTTCCAATGACTATACAGATTAGAAAACTATTCAACACTATACAGATTAGACAAATACTACGAAAATATTGACTATAAAACCCATGAATACCTAAAAATAAAGAAAATACAAAATTAATCCTAATTCTATGTGTGAGATATAGATAGATAGATATTAAAAAATGCTAAGGTGGAAAAGTTTCACCATGAAAATGTATCATGCAAACATTATAAGTGGATTTGAAAAATCACTTTGTGAATTGCAAATATATTGTCTAACTGAAAAAATTGCAGAAAAATTGCATTGTGATATACACAAACTAGAACATCTTAATTGTGGTTTTTTTCTGCCTTGCCCTGTCTTCCTTTTATTTTGTTGTAAACATACACATCTTTCTTTAATAACTCTACTGGGACTACTTGAAGAGCCAACATTTCAGCACCTGTTAATCTGAATTGCTGAATAGGGGACATTACACATCTGGAGTGCCTCGGGCAATGTCCTCTTTTTCTCTTTGGAAATTATGCTCCCATGGAAACTCACCACTGAAAGTGGAAACTTTACAATTAAAGGTATGTTGGACAACTGTAGCTGCACATACACAGACCAAAACATTCCAGTCCAATGCCACGTTCTGCAGCGCCAAGTCACTTCTGGCCACACTGTACTCCACACGTATGCACTCTTCAGTTTCACTTGGAACAAACTTGTTTTTTCTTTGGTGTGTACAGTACTCTTTGAAGGTGACTGCAGTTACAAACAGTTCATCAATTAAATAATAATAATGACAATAATCATCATCATCATCCAGACTTATACAAGCTCTTGGCTTGACTATTAGCTACTTAACAAGTGCCTGTATTTACAATTGTACCAGTCCTCAAACACAAATGTACAGTCAAAAAGACAACATTTTTTTTTCAAAGTATTCTAAAAAGAGTATGAAATCACATGTAAGGTGGGGGTTTTTTTGGAAATTATTTCTCTTATTTATTTGCTTTAGTCAGCATTAGTGAACTGGAAGCTGACATAAAACTTGTGTTTCCACATGTGTAAAGTTTTTTTCTTTTCAGTAATATATTAATCACAAGTCAGCTAAATAATTAATACCATAACTTAACTCTAAGCAATTGTCTCATTATCACTGTTTAATTCACAGGCACTGGAGTCGACCAGCTAACTCTCTTGACACCTTAACGATGCATTAAATTCACAGTAACTAATGCAAATGGTTCATAATTCCCTAACATTCATTAAAACTGTAATAAAGACAAGGACATTCTTTTCTTGTACTGTCAAACAAAAAGAGAACAGTGTTACACGTCACCACCAAAGGTTGATGAAAAAAATGTGAGGGGTATCTGTTTTTAAATCTTATGTTATCACATAATTAAAGACAAAGTACAGTACAGAGGTCAAATTATATTGGCAATAGCTGGACTTTAAACTGTGTCAGCTTTTTCTTAACAGGGTTTGCTATATTTGACATCTTACATATTTTAACTAAACAGAAGGAAAAAAAGATTTTCATATTTTGAAATTTTAATATTTTGTCTTAATTGCAAGACTTATACACAAACATACAGAAATTAAAACAGTGAGATACCTTTGGTAGCCCTTGCAAACTCTGCAAAGAATTCCATTGATCTCCATTGAGAGCTAGTGAAGTCGTTACATTCAATTGACTTAAACAGTACTTGATCAAATCCCCAAAACCACAGCCATACCTGGCAACATCCCCAAAACAATAGTCAATAAATGACATATTGTTAAATACAACTGCATGAAGGAAAGATGGAAGAAAAATGGGAGGAATAGAAAATGAAAGACAGTATAGAGCAAAACCAGAAAACATCTTCCCTTCTCTTTTAATATGACCACTTATTTCCAGCTCCAGAATGGCATTAATTCAATGCTAGACTTTTAGAAATGTAAACAGCTCAGAAATCTGTCCTCACTTGCAGCTGAGTAGCATTTCCTTACAGAGGAAGGTGTCGGTTTTGCAGCATTTTGAATGCTCATAAGGAGAGAACACAGAAGGATGAGACAGCCTTTCCTCAAGCCTAAGAGCACTGAGCACTCAAACCCAGAGCTGTGGCAGCAGCAGCAGCCCCACAGCTGCCTGGGTTTCAGTCTGCCAGGAAAAGCTGGGCACCCAAAACAAGCTGATAGCCTGGTCTCATCTATCTCCCTGCACAAGCAGTGGTCAAGTTTCCTGACAGCAGGAACCCAGGAAAGGCTAAACCAGTGTGCATTTCTCCTCATCCTCCTTACAGATGCTTGAGAAAACAAGAAAGCTCAGAAAACCCCACCCAAAAAGCAGCAGTGAATAGGCAGAGAATCCTAAATCCTAACCCCCAAGTATCCAGCAAATTTCATTTAACAGATCAGAAGACAGATTTCCAGGAGATCAAGAATAGACTTTAAATCTATTTTTAGGCATGTTAAAAAAAAAAAAAAAAAGGGCTTATTTTTACAGGTCAAGTGGCCTGAGGCACCCAAGTGACCTCCAGGCCACTCAGTACTTGTAAGAAGTGAAACAGCAGTCCTTCCCCTGGCCTTTTGAACAGATAGAAGAGCCTTATTTTACATTACGTTACAGGGACTGCTCCCTGAACACACCACCCAGTAATTACGAGTTGCATTATGTCATTTCAGTGTCATTTGTCTACTACAAATTTCTGCTTCATAAAAGCACACTCAGAATGCACCCAAATGTTTACAACACCTTGTGTCATCAAAGCCACACATACCAGCCCTCCAGACAGCTCTCAGATGCAGCAGGTTAAAGAAACATCGACTGGCAGTATGGCTGTTGGAGAAAAACATTGCCCTTACAAATTGCTACTTGGATTCTAAATTCGTACTTGGTATTTAAACCCAAACAAACTTCTAAAAACAACCTCCTCTCCCACTTCCAAAGACTATTTTCAGAAAACTTGACATTGCCAACAAGAGGGAAATGTTTAAACAGTAGGAGTGAAGGAAACCTTATTTATTGAGCTGTTGTAAACTCACAACCACTTTGGTGTCTGTCACTGAAAATTAAAGTGTAAAGAAAAGCAACTGCAAATGGGAAAAAAATTAAAATTTTTAGAAGTTTTTAACATGGAATAAGTCTCATTATTTGGGAAATTTGGTTCCATTGTTTTGCTATTTAGCACAAGCATTATTTAAGTGTTTTCAAGTGCTGTATTTTTATATCTAAACAAAAGAGACTCAAAATATATGAGAAGTGCCCTTATACCAGGAAACACAGCACTAACTGTAATGTTAACATAAATATCATAGCTGTTATTGATTGCAAGTACAAATCAGGACTTCTGAGATTACACACCCTTAATTCTAATGACATAAGAAAGTGAAGCTGTACTTGGCCCAAAGCAATTGAAAGTAGCAGCTGTCTAAAGGGACAAATTTTGCTACAGACTGGCTCTGATAACATCCCAATTTTGCCTTCAAGTGAGAGCAGCCAGTAGCTTGTCTCCAGTTGATCCCACGTAGTCTACTCCACTGATTAATTTAAAAATACCTTTTCTTCCCAACCATAAAACTTGTTACAACACTTAGGATGTTACTGCTCTTCTAGAGTCTTCCCAATGCAGTTTGCATTTCTAATATTAAAGATGAACCATGAGAAACCCACTTAGAAGCCTTCAGGTTTTGTCCAGTGGAAGAGCATACCACCTCTCACAGTGTTTCTAAAAAACACCATAAGCACATAAAAAGAAATAATTGCTTCCTTAAAAAAAAAAAAATTTAAAAAAAATCAAGTTTACTTATATATCTGTTCTTACAAATCATTTCTATGAAAATATCATGCAGAAATTAAGAATAACACTTAGATACATTTAAATAAATTTCTGAGGTTTAACATGATAAATAGTTCCACATTACAATTTTTTCCAGTTGCAAAGTCCAAGCGATTCCTGATTTTCTCACCCAACTGCTTCTACCATTTTCCTAGTTTACTCATCAGCAGTGCTGATGCAATTGTTTGTGGAGCTGCACTCTAAGCCAAAACAAGAATAAATGATCTCACTTTAGAAAACAACAATACAGTCACTCTTGTTCATAGGTGTAATTTTAGAACCCATAATTAGAAGGAAAAGAAAACCCCAAACATCACAAGTATTCAAAGTGCCAGATAAGAAATCATGAATAAAAGGTGTATTTCAGCTGAATGGAAAGATTCTTGTTTAACAGTTAAGAGTTAGATCACTTACAGGTGGAAACAGAAAGAGAATTACTGTCAGATAGCCAAAGCTGTCTGCATTTAATTTCAAAAAAAAAAAGTAGTTTTATTTATATTCCCATTACAGCCTTTCCTGATGGAGACAAAAGAACCTGAAACACAAAGAGCAAGCTTTGCTCAGTTCTTTTTAGTACCCAGCAGTGTAACTTTCAAAGGAAACATGCACCCCAGGTACCAGGAGGCTTCCACAGAGAATATTCACATATAAAAAGGAGAGCAGCCCGTCCTTCTTTGGAACGTTGTCTCACAAGTGGTACAGGGAAAAATTAAATACTGTACCTATTTTTTCCTATTCAAGAGCTTCAGAGCTGGACAACAGTTACCAATTATTTAGAAAAACTGGGGTTCATTTCTCCTTTGGTAAAGACTTTCAAAGCTAACTTCCTGCACCAGTGGCAGAGGTGTCAGGGGCAGCCTCTGCCCCTGCATCACTTCTGCCCAATGATTTTTCTGACCAAGTGCACTTCCCCCAGACACACAGGTCACTCACTCACTGGGAGACTGGAGAGCAGTACCCAGCACCAAGCACTGCCTTCCTCATGGAAATCCTGTATTCCACCTGCCTCACGTTACTGAGCTAACACAGCCATGTTGTGCTAAACTTTGCTTTTCATATTAACTTTCACATGCACAGCTGATGCTGAGACAAAGACTTCTCAAGGCCCTTCCCAGACTGGAATCATGGCCAAGCATTCAGCACCCACCTGGAGGAGTAGACAGAAACCTGCTTTCTTCAGGAGCTTTACAGGTGTTGCACTGAAGTCTCCTGGTCCAGAACATGGTATCAAGGGAGCAGGGAATTGCCATGATGAAAAAACACAAATACACCTGTGTCCTACTGAGAAAAGGCATAACCAGCAGTGTTACACTGCAAAAGGGATCTTCATGAGCTCTGCTCAGTTTTCACAAAGGAAAAAAATCCACAAAACTTTATTGCAACTAGGTATCCGACTGTTGCCTCAGTCTTTAGTATTTTTAACAAGTCTTACCAAATCCTCAATCCTCCCTCAAGCCTTTCAATCTTCTGCAGATACTACCTGAGAACTACATCCCTTACTCTTGCAAATTTAGCAGTGAGTTAGCAGACTTCAAGCAGTAGTTGTAGGAGTTTATGAGGCAAACTCACTGCTTAGCTTTTTAGACTCGTTGAAAGTCAAAACCTTTGCTTTGCATCCAAGAAACTGTCTCCTCCAAAGAACAGGTCTCCATCACTCTTGTTTTCCTTCTATTTTTAAATGCCTTCCAACTTCCCTGGTTTTAGGTCAGTTTCTCATTGATTTCACCAAATACCTTTACAAAAGAATTCTGTATTACAAGGGGAAGTATGTGCATACAGAATAAATAACATGAAAGGAGAAGTTGAAGCTTTTTATATAAATATCTACCGCTGAGTTTCCAGGACTGTTTCTTGGAATAAAATGCCTAATAAAAAAGAAGTTCTTTAACATTTATGGTAGGAAAAAAAAAATAAGAGCAAAGGAAAGATCTTGAGAAATCTTGAAAAAACCCACCTTAAATAAAACAATTGCTAGCTACACCTGCTGTGGCAACCTGGATAAATTCTACATCAATGACATTCATTTAAGAGACTACAAGTGGGGAAAAGATGACCATAGACAAATTTAGTATTTAAACTGTCTATAGAACTTACTGTCTTATTTTAACTGAATAGCTCCTGTCCTGAAAAGGTATTGCGGTACTTTCGTCTGTCATTGACTTGCATCTCTATTGTCCCTACTTATTAGTTTTATGTAGCTAATTAAGTGGAAATCAAAATGAATTTTGGAAATTTATGCATCATCAACAGAACTTTAATTAAAACCTTGTTGCTTCCAAATGCCTATAATGACTAGGCAGTGAGATACTTTTTGTGAAGTTACTCATTTGGGTGGAAGACAAGCTTACCATGGTAATACTGTTTTTAATACTCTCTGCTTAAAGCAACTGCAAAATTATATGTTACAGTGATAGAAAGAAAAAAAAACCCCACATAATCTGTAGAGCTGTGAAGCATGAATCAGAAAGATTCACTTCAGATCCTAAGATGGCAAAGGATTGCTGGAGCTTGTATCTTTTACTTGTATGACATGCAATAACCCCTGGAATCCATAACTGGCACATCTTTGTTAAAAATGAGAAAGAAACATTAAGCTTCCAAGGCTGGTAGGGATAGAAAAAGTCCCATTTGTTCACAACGAGTAAGAGGAAAAAATACAGCCAGAGAAACCATGGCAGGCAGCTGCAGAATTGCAATGTGTTTGATCTATTGTGTTTGTGCACTTGAGGTACAAGTGCACAGCTGTCACGTTTCATGTTTGACAACTCACCCCATAAAGCAGTAGCGTCAAACCTCTCCACAAAGCTCCAGAGTTCATTGCTCTGATTCACTGCCCAAGAGGAGGGCCTTGCTCCCTGGCAGATAATTTAAGGACAATGATGAACAAACTCTTTCCTAATCATAAAATGCAGTATCTTACTCTTTCTAGCAAACACATGTCACATCTGAGATTAACCCAGTGGCTGAATCATCGCTATCTCCCAACAAAGGCCGGATGCTGACAGAGCCATAAAGAGTGCTGATCTGTTGCTCCATGCTTCTTACTGAAATAAAAAGCTTAAGTATTACCATGAATGAAAACAAGAACCACGGCAGGCAGCGAAATGTTAACATTCTTTATTTTATGCATTATTGTAGGCTGCGTAACATGACAGCCGCGTGTAAGCAGACATACCTGGATCAGTACCATGTGCATGCAGGACTCGTGCTCCCGCAGGAATCTGCGCGCGTCACGGAGCCCCGAGCTCCCGCTGCAGCCCGTGCTAAAGCAGGCAGAGGCCCCTCGCAGCTCCTGCAGCCCGTGCTAAAGCAGGCAGGCCCCTTGCAGCTCCTGCAGCCCGGGCAGAGCGGGCAGGCTTGGCCCGCGGGCGCTGACAGCGCCGGCTCTCATTCACCCCCGTGCTTACGGAGGTACTTGGCAGCTCCGGGAGAGCTGCTGGGGGGCAGCGGGTGCCAACGGGCGCTCGGAGGCGCGGGGAGCACAGGGCGGGCACACGGGAAGCATAGGGCGGGCACACGGAGAGCCCCTCACGCCGCATCGCCGAGCCCCGGGCCCGCCGAGCCCCGCCCGAATTGCCCCTCGAGACAGACCCCGTACAAGTTCCAACACCACAAATAAAGTCAATAAAAGCCCTCATCCCCCAATTAAAAACAATCCCGCCCCCCACGAATAANGCCCCGGGCCCGCCGAGCCCCGCCCGCCCGCGGCCCCTGACAACCCCGGAGCCACCACCGCGCTCAGAGCGCGAGGAGGTTTGAACCGCGCCGGCCGCCGTACGAGGGAGGTGCCACCGCCGCTTCCGCGAAAGGTGGCCTTCGCCACGCATGGAGGAGCTGCCCGTCGTTGTCCTCCTGCTCCTCCTCCTCTCCTTGCTGCTTGTCCCAGTGGTGCTCTTGGATCGAAGACGCCGCGGTCGGCGGACGCCTCCGTTCAGTCTCCTGGTGGTGGCCGGCTCTGGTAGGTGGGGGTTGCCGCCGGCGGCAGCGGGTGGCGCCGTAGAGCTGCCTGTTCAGGTCCCTGGAACTACGAGTCCCGGCATGCAGCGCAACGAGCGGCCAGCGCAACGCCGCCGATCTGCCCCAGTGCATGCCGGGAGTTGTAGTCGCGGTTGCGTGTGTCAGCCGGTGCCGGGGCGCCGGCACGGCAGCTCCTGCGGTCCCTCCGGGCCGGACCGGGCGTCCTCGGAGCCGCCGCCTGCCTTTGGGTGTTTTAGTCCTCGATTTAAGTCATTGTTATGCCTTTCAGCAAAGTCACGCACGAAGGCACCGATGAACTGGTGCAGGACGGACCTCTGCAGCTGCTCGCTCTTCTGACTGAAGATTACTGATGGCGGTGCAGGGCACGGCGTTCCGTAGACTGGCACGCCCCTTACATAACGTGGTGTTTTGCAATCTACCCAAACCACGTTGCTGTGATTTACTTAAAAGAGTCGCACGTGGATCTTGTCAGAGACAAGAATGTCACTCCTCGCTAAAGGCAGCGTACGCATCTGCTACTCCTTGTTACCTTTTTATCAGAGTTGAATGGCAATTAATTTGCCTCCAGAAAATTTACTTGAAAATTTGCAGTTGACAAATACAGCCCAGCTGTTGATTTCAGCACTTCAGTATCCCTTTGGTTTTTGCATACCAACTAATTGAGTAATAATCCTGAGATCTTTCTTCATCTGAATTTGACTGGCAGATTTATAATTCTTCAGGTCGTCATTACTTCCACTAGGGCTGTAAATGTGTGTATTTTTCTTCAGTCCTTTGGAATCTAGTTTGTTTGTAGTAAAAGAATGCTTCCACTACACATAAGCTTACCATGTGAAATAATATGTCAGTTAAGATTCTTGTAATGTTCAAGCCTATTCTTTGAGACTTTTAAGTAGAAATTTCCTGCTCTTCTGTGAGTGCTCAGCTGATTGCATTAAAATTTGTGAAACCTTCAACAAACATCACTCAGGAGAAAATATCTCCAAACATGTTTGAAAAATAGAGCATGAAATTGTATGGAAAGGTGGCAAAGTCTAGTGCAATGCTGCAACAGAACTCCTTGTCAGTTGTTCACCAGTTATGAGTGTTTAATCTGTGCAAAAAAGGTCTCTTGGGAGCCTAGTGACACAGAACAGCAGGAGGTAATAGGAATACATTTAGTTTACTGTTTTGGTCTGCAACTTCCAGCAGAGTGAAAAGCAATTTATCCAGTAAATGTTTATATTATGTATTTATGGGTGTGGTTTCATACTGGTCTGATGCAGTCCAACAGATAAAAGGTGAGACTGTTCCACTTTACCTACATACACAATCTTTCACTCTTACAATATCCTCTAACTGCTTTTCAAGAAACTCAGATGACAAAAAAAAAAATACCCCAGCTCCCAAAAAGCACAGCATGTACACCTTCCCCTTCTCTCTGGTCCAGTGCCAGTTTAGCTCTGGGACAGAGTGACCCTGGTTAGAAGGTTGTGAAGGCCCATTGAAGGGCAGTGCTCAGAGCAGTGGCTGGAGCACAACTGTTTGTTCTGTCAGCAGCCAGCAGCTACACTGCTGTGGCTGCAGGGTGGCATTGCTGTGGGTGACACTGCTGTGGCTGCAGGGTGGCACTGCTGTGGGTGACACTGCTGTGGCTGCAGGGTGGCACTGCTGTGGGTGACACTGCTGTGGCTGCAGGGTGACCCTGCTGCCTGGCTGGTTTCAGTATGATGAGCTGGGGTAGCACAGCCCTGCTCTGGCAGGTGACAGCCCTGGGCACAGTTCTGCTTCCGAGGTGCAGCTCTGAGCCAGATCCTGCTCCTTTTTGGCCGTCACCCCGTGGGTGGCCTTTGGGTGCAGACCATGGTGTCACTCTTTGCCCGGTTGTTCTGCACCGAGTACAGGACATTAAACACACACGTCAGACTCCTGTGTGACCCTGGTTCAATCCCATTTCACTGGAAAATGTCCATCAGTACCACTTTCCTGGGAGCTGAGTTCCCTCTGTGTTGTTTAAACAGTCTCGGCCATCCTCTAAGTGAATGCTTTACTCAGATGTTTTCTCACTGGTAGTAGTAATACTAATATGCTTTAAAATGAAAAGTGGCTGATTCAGCTGAAGAAATTGGAAGTTACAAATTTTTTCACATACTAACTGCAGTTTGTTTTGTTTTACAGGTGGGCATACAACAGAAATCCTGAGGTTACTTAGCTGTTTGTCAGAGTCATACTCTCCTAGACATTATGTTTTGGCAGACTCAGATAAGATGAGTGAAGCTAAAATACGTTCTTTTGAACAAAAAAGGGCTGAAAAATTCTCCAAGTCCCAGGTAACTTGTTAAACACTCATGTAAGAAAAATGATCTTGACATTCTAATTCAAGGCAATTTGAAATTGATTCTTTGAAAGGCCATTTATACCAGCTAGCCACTGAAGTGTTACATGTAGCTATAGGAATAGTGGGGTAAAAATATTCCAGAGGGGATTTTTTTTAAAGTTTGGCATTTCCCTCAGTGACACAGTATTTTTTTTTGAAAGAAATTATATATAAAAATATTTTATCTAAGAAAGCTTTAATTTAAATTGTATTGGCTTTGTGGGTTTCTAGACTGTATGTTGGTTGTATTTTTAAAATAAAGTGTGTTTGGGATGCAAGGCCTCTGAATGTCAGTTTTCTGGCTGATGACGTGAGCAAATGCTGAACTCCTAAAAATCATGAGAAAATCATTAAAATATCTTGTTTATTTTTTTCTCAGATGTTTGCTTGCTTTCAGCTAGTTTGCTGTATGATTAACAGACAGCAGCATAACTGCTGACCTAAAGTGTGATCTGACAAATTAGCAGAAAGTATTAGTGGGATAAATACAATGGAAATGATTGTTCTGACTACAAAAAAATTTAAGTCCTTCTGAGCAAATAGTACAACACACTCTAAATTAATTATTTGCATGGTGTTGATTTCATATTGTGCACTTCCATTTTTTTCAGCAGCACTGTTGGGACAAAGAGTGTAGGACTCAGTACCAATGATTTTCAGAATAAATATTTTTAAGTTTGTTTACTGCAACTTTCACATCTTATTGTGCACCAAGGATGAATGTTTAGTAAAGTGACCAGAGGTATTTCCTGTTCAGAGACATCTTGTTGGGTAAATAGCCATTCACACAGCCGTATTTATTTACCTGAAGAATGTCCAGCCCTAAATTTTTACATTTCTTAAAGATACATATTTTCAGTATTAAAAGGTTATGTGGTTTTCATAGCTCAGTTATTTTTGCTAAGCAGCTTCTCCTTTATAACCCCTCCAAGTACTAACAGATCCTGTAGTTATATTTTCCCTCAACACTGAAAGCCAGAGGAACAATTTTGGCTGGATGTGAGTTTGATGTCTGGATAACAGATGCTCATTTTCCTTTGACCATTCTCTTTCTACTGAGCAAAAGTATTTAGAGTGAAAATGAAAGATAAATTTTGGAAAGTAAATATCCCATGTTTAATATCAATATCACCTGTAATATATATTTGCTAAATTTCAGAGTGTGCTTTCACACACATGGAGTGTGTGTTTTGTTATTGGGGACACTGGAGATCATCAAACATTTAAAAATTATGTCTTAGTAGCTTCTTGCAGCTTTACATAAATGAAAGGGAAAAGTCTGAATGCTTCAACACATGGTCATTCCCTTCCTCATCTTGTTAAGGAAGTAGATTTTTCCAGAACTAGGGACCAGATGGAAGACAAATTACAATAATGATGTAACAGAAGACCAGTGATGTAAGAGAAAATTGCACACGCATACCTCCCTACCCCCTCAAATATTTTTCCTTTTGATCTGTGATCTAGCTCTGTTCTGACAGCTATTCAGGGAGAAGGAAAGAAAGCCAGAATGAGCATGTTGCTTAAAAGAAGAAAAATGTTGCACCTCAACTCACTAAGTCTCTTGAAAAAGAAATAAAAAATGCCTCCTATGAGAAGTCTCTGGTCGTGCTATCACTGGCCTCTTTGTTCTCTGTTGCCCCCTACCTGTAACCACAACTATTCCACATGGATGCCTCCAGAGCTGTTACTGAGGAACCTTCTACCATAGAGAACTGTTTCAGCTGCTGGCAACTGTTTCAGCTACTCTAGCAGCAGAGATAACTTAGATTTGTTGACTGAAGAACGTGAATCCCTATACCCCCATTAGTCATGTCTGAGATGAGCAACCAGATTGACTAACCTTTACATAAACCTCTTCTGACCATATGTTCTTTTCCATTTCATGAGAGGTACTATGCTAGCAAGTCTTGTTTCTCATCATGAAAAAGAAATAAGTAAACTCAGTTTCTTAGCAAACATTGCAGTATGTTCAGCTGAGCATATTATAATAATTCACAGCAGTGGCAGTTTTCCACCAGCTTTTCCTTGCATCCTTGCAAAAAAACAGTATTAACTAGGTAAAGGACTACATCACAGGTTTTGAAATTACATTACAGGCTTGTCACTTTGGAGCATTTGTTTTCAAATTTAAAAAAAAAAAATCTGAGTGCATTAAAGATGTAAAGAAAAAAGATGCAACAATATGGCACTATAGTAGATAGGGGAGAAATTTTTTTCTGGTGTCAGACATACTATGCAGTGTTCCAGCAAAATATACAGGACGTACCTTTGGACTGTTGACAGTACTTTATGAGATGAGAAGCTGGGATTATAGAAGCATCTGACAGTGGCTTTTAAACTAACAAACAACAACAAAATCCCCCAGTTCTGTTTTTTCATTTTAATACTTAGGAGTTGTTTGATGTGCGGACTGAAGTCCTAACACGACATAGACACTGATGTGCAGAGTTTCCAGCATGGTTTTTAGAAAGTGTAGATATAATCAGCTTGATCTTTACTTGAATTCTCCAAGTAAATTTCTGCTTTGATACTGTTTGGAGTTCCTGCCATGTTCTGCTGAAATTATTTGGGTTTTTTAATAATGATGAAAATCACTTTTTTGAAATTAAATACTCTTTAGCAGTATTCTTACAGTGAAGCTTCATCTGAATAGTTCCACTTGACCCTGATCTGCCTAAAATCACCTTATCATACCCATATTTCTTGCAGGGCTGAGTGCTATGCAAGGGTCTAAACTCCACTTAGAGCATTTTTTATCACCTGAACTCTTCCAAAGCTTTTAGAAACAGAAGCAGGGATAACCAGAAACCTGTTGAATAAAGAGCAGGGGGCATGTTTATTTTTCCATATTCTGTTGTCAGTAATGCAATCAGAGTTTCAACACCTGCAAATAAAACACTAAAAATCAGTTTGTAACATCTGTTAATGCCTTCCAGTCACAGCTATTAAAGGAACATATCACAATGAAACAGGATAATCTCAGTCAAGAAGATTAACATTCTGCATTTACAAGTGCTGATTTTTTTTTTAATTCTTTCCATCTTATATATTAAAAATAGTCCCAGTTACTGCTTTTCAAGACAGATTTGTAGTTTATATTTACCATACAGCTCTTGTTAACATCCTCTTTCAGGGGCATAAATCACCAGAACTAAGCTATGACAATTAGCAATGTGCATGTGAAGGAACTGGGCAATTTTCAGTATTTAGAGTTTCTCACACCCCATATAAGTTCTTCCAGAGCGGTGGTGATCTGGTGTCCCATGTGAAGTGAGGTAACAACCACTATCCACATGTCAGCATCACTGAACACTGCACTGCAGCCACTATTTTGCCTTTCATTTAAGCAGTCAAAAATGTCATTGGCATCAGGCATGCCGTCTGCCATAGCAATAATTCTTAGATGCTGCTCCTCTCCATTGAGGTAAAGGCACCTGCAGGGAGGGCAGGCAGCCTAACAACTGCTCCCTGCTCACAGGGTTTCAAGATGAAAGGAGTACATCCTTGCTTTATTAATTTGATACCTTTTGCACACGGTGAACGATCTTCATTTAGGGAAAGAACAAAAAGTTACTTCTTCACCTATTTTTTATTTAATGACAAGATGTTATTTCTTGTTTCTTTATGCAAATATTTTGAATATGCATCATGTATATCTTTCGAATACTCACCGAGTACTCGTTTAAAGGACGGTGCTACTTGCCTTTCCATTTTTAGCGGCGTTCGGCGGACAGCGGCTGGGAGGGCTGCGGCGATTCCTGCAGCGCGGATCCCCGGGAGCGCGGGGAGGCNCCAGCGCTCCCGGCACAGCCGCTGCCTTCCCGGGGCTTTGGGAGCCTGAGGCCGGCTAAACAACAGCTACAGGGTTCTAGGAACTCTCTGGGCTTCATAATTTACAGTATACTTTTTGTACACAAGCGTATCCAAACTAAGCTAAGAAAAGTTTAAAAAAAAAAAAAAAAGTTTGGCACAGACAGATTTAATGAGGAGCCACAGCGTTCTCAGAAAAGTAACAGCTCTGCTCCTCATGCTCTTTTCCAGTTCAGCCTTGATCGCATTCCCAGAAGCCGGGAGGTCAGGCAGTCTTGGATCTCCTCTGTGGTAACAACGCTGTACTCCATACTTTACTCTCTTCCTCTGACCTACAAACGGAAGCCAGACTTGGTAGGTAAAGAAAATTTTAATTTATTGAGAACTTGCTAATCCACATCATAAAAGCTCTTTGAATATGCAGACTGCATCTCATTTGTATGCTTAGGTTTACAATTCACAGGAAAACTATTTTTAATGTTAAATTAAATATAGCAGCAATACATCAAGAAAGAGAAAACAGGTTTCACTGCCGGTGAATTAGAATAGCAAGTACCAGTTTTCCCTCTCAGAGTTTGCAAGTAACTTCAGAGAGTCACTCCCTTGTTGTGCTGGTAGAGCTAGCAAAAACAAGATTGCTGCTTCCTGATAATATCTCTTCAGGATTGCAGCAGCTCAAACTATGCCTGAAAGCCTGGTTATCCTGTTGGCTGGACTTGCTTCTAAAATGGTATGACCAGTCTGCCATAGACACGTTCAGACCAGCACAAATATATACGGATTCAGTTCTTCTGCTTACATGGACTTTTGAGCTACAATGCATATTTATTTAGTCTTTGGCTGACTGGCATTAATTATCTCATCTAATTACAAAAAGCATCACTGCTGAAGTTGCAACTTCTCAGCACTTTAGTGGCTTTTTCAAGCTGTTCAGAAAGCTGAACTCTCATGCTAATTACATTTTAAAATATTCCACACACTTAAACAAGTCAGGATTGTCCAATGGTAGAACTACAATGGAGAAATTAAATCAAGAAAGTTTTGTGTTAACACAAAAGGTAGTGCACTGGTCTTCTAGCTTTAGGTCTTACAATTTTGTAAGAAAAATATTGGTTACAGCTGGGTTCTTAATAGAGTTGTCATCTTAAAGAGTAATCTAAACTTGTGGGGTTTTAAAAAAGTATTAGTTTAGCAGAACTTCAAATTAATACTTTATGAAGTTTTAAATACTTAAATGAAACAAAAACTAGTGCAGTTACAAGGTATTTTTCATAATTTAGTAGTAGCATCTGTAAACACAGATATTTGTAAGGAGACATATTTGTAAGGATACTTTTAAAAAATCCCTCTGTGAACTGTATGGCTAATTCTAAAGTGGCTTTTAGTGTTTGTGATATTTTGAATGTTTAGAGAGGCTGATGTGAATAATGTGATCTCATTTGCTTCAATAGTACTGGTCAGTTCCTGTCAGATCAAAAGTTACTTGCTTGCTGGACTTTTCAAACAGTTTAGTGTGCAGAACAACAGAAGTAGTTTTTTTTTGCAGTTACTGTTTTTCAAGCCTATTCTGAAAACTGGAGATAAAACTGGGAGAGGGGAGAAGGTGGCATGCTATTCTTTCTACAGTGGTTTTGATTGGGGCAGTGGTAATACTGAAGTTTGTTTGCAGGGGCAGACAGAGAAAAATGTGAGTAACATTTAGTATTCACTTTGCTACACCACTGTTAGGTTAGTGTATATTTATTTTTTTACTTATTGCAAAAGAAATTGAATGGAAAAATCTCACTGGGTAGCTTAATAAAGGAAGCAGAAGGTACTAATCTAATTCCATGCTTTCTGTTTACCAAAGGAATTTAAAGTGACAGCGAGATTTACATACAGAGTTACTAGAAATTATGTTGGAGTTGTGATGAGCTATCAGAAGACTGTTTTGAAAAACACTTGTGCTTGTAAAATGAAGGATATGTTTTAGCAAGGTCTTTAAGCCCTTTGCAGTGTTTAAAGTAACCCATCTCAAAATGAGATCCAAAGAGTCTTTATCCATGGTTAAAGAGCTGGAGGGGAAGCCCCAATTACTTTTTGTCAGATGCTATTATCAACCAAAATAGCTGCTGGCAGAATCACCCCTGGCATTATGGCAAATCATGTACCACTTGAAAGCTGCTTACATACTACTACTTGTATGTAAACCTTAGTCTAGGAATTCTGTAAAATATAATAACTCAGAGAGCTGCAAAGATTTAAAAATACTTATCCAAGGAGATTGGTTCAGAGATTAAAATGCCTCACATTGCCAGTAAAAAGACTGTATGGTATGTGAAGCAACTGGTAGTATTTAATTGCCTTCCAACAAAAATGTTTGCAGTGAATTGAAACTCACTCTACTCTTGGCAAAATTTAGTAATGTAAAGAACTAGAAAGGCTGGGACAAATGCTGGCATTCACAGGAGTCATCTATAACTTTTGGCATGGAAATCAACAACCGAGTTTAGAAACAAGCACAGTATTACATCATGCTGAGAGCTTTATGTTTTTAAACAGAAGAGCTTATGGGTGCTGTACATTTTCAGTCTAGACTACTGGTTTTGTTTAACTGCAGGAGGCAAAGACAACTTTGAGTTGCTTCTAAGTTATTTGTGTGTATGAGTGATCCCCAAATCCTTACACTTTCTTTCAGGCTTGTCAGAAATATGTGAATATAGGAAGGAATGACTGAACTCTTCTCTAGGCAGCCAAAAGCTAGAGAAACACAGAAGTGTTGCAGTTGTCAAGAAATGCAGGACAAGAAAAGTACTGCAAACAGAGCCCAAAACCATTAGGTGCACAAAGGCAAGATTTGGAACAGATATGCTAGTTATGCCAACCTAAGCCTGTCTGTGAAGTGCAAATACCTGCAAAAGGGAAACAACAGACCCAGCTGCACAGGAGTTACTTGATGGGCACTTGATATGTGCTTTGCTTGATGAGCACTGTATTCCTTTTATATCTAACACTGATCTGGCAAAGCTCCTTGGTTTACTTTGCCTGAGAAATCAGTTCCATCTAACCCTTCTTCAAGACAGTAAGTTCAGAAAGAACTGAACAATTTCCAGGAGGTCTTTGCTGTCTACCAGAACTTGACCCATGCTTGAAGTGGACCTCCAGAGAATTTAGGAAATGTAAAAGTTAGCTTAGTTGTTCAGCTTGAGATCAATCTTCAGGAGGCCCATTTCTGAGTTATGAATATCTGCACTCTGCAATATTAAGTCCCTTTAGAGATATTAAGCCAAGTAACAATTAAGATGTCAGAAGTGATGATTAGCTTGTTTCTATAGCCAAGAATGATAGAAGTATAAGTGTCAGTGTTTTGCAGGTGAATGTATGGTGGGCAGTTTTTATAACATCTGTCTGCCTTAGATAGGCTTCCCATACAGAGACTTAAAATTCCAGGGTAGGAAAGGCTTGTGCCAGCACATGCTGCCTACACCCACCTTCCCCCAGAAAAGCTTTTAAAACCATTCATCAGCTGCAGCCAGACTCTCAGAGATTGCAAATTCCTACCATGAAAACAGGCAGCTGGTCAGAGAAGAGAGACTTTTGTTGTCTTCATTGAGAGAAAGGCTAAGAAGAAACATAAAACCAGAACAAGCTCTTATAAGATCTATTATCTAGAAAAGGATGCAAATCCTTATTATTTACAAAAAATTACACAAGCTGCACAGGGATTTTTTTTTTCCAAATATAAAGAAAATTACTGCATCTTACATTGATTATTTGATATACAAGAAAGACTCAACTAAAGTTACGTCTTTCCTTTAATATGCTTGAAGTCAGTCAGCAGATACAAGTTCAAAGGAAACTGGTCTTCATTTCTCTTGCTGCTTACAGAACCACTGTCCTTGGGCCAGTTTACCGACCCTGCAACTAAGTTTTCAGGTGATCTAGCTTTGTTGGGATCATGATTACCCTGCTCATTCTGACATACCTGAAATCCAAACTGAAAATGAAGGCTGAACACCTACAACATAGCAGAAGCTGCAAAATATTGCATCCGGTACTTGTTTTCAGCCATAGATGGGTTATGTAATTGGATCAGTGATTTGCTATCCTTCAATATAATTAAATTTCACCTACAACTGTGCAGAAATGCTGCATAAAGCTCCATTCATTAGTAGATTGCACATCCTGGATCCTTAGGACTAGACTTTTTTCCCTTTTCTGGGGACACTTCTCAACAGTTCCTGCTGCCTCAGGGCTCTACAGAGCCTGAGATGAGTAGATATTTTCAGATGACTGCTCTTTGGAAAAACCTGGGTTAAATCAGGCTAAGAAGGCGGTCCTCCCACATTAGGGCCTCCTTCCTGTGGGAAGTCTGTAGTAAGTTTACATTTGCACAGCAAGTACGTGCTCTGCTGCCTCTCCCTCCCCACCAGCTGTCAGTCTCCTTTTAGAACTTCTTTCTAGAAGCCTGAAACCTGCAGAGCTCATCATGCTGGTAGCAATCACCTCTTCTTTTATGACTGCACATCCCATCACACAGCCTGGTCCTCTGACTGGTTAAACTGACTGAGGCAGCTTCTGGTTACAGAAGTGTTTGCACAGTAAGCTAAATGAAAGGAGATCATTATTTCATTTAGCTAAGATTTTCCATTCTTTGTGCCCTGCCCAAAATGTCTTAAGTTCATAGCACTCCCAACAAACTACTGTGACAAATAGTAAGTTATTGTCCCTTATATCACGGTTCCAATTGGAACTTTGTGGAAAGCTACAAAATCTGGGTGGTGGCATTTTTTTCTTTATTCATTTTATAACAAGTGAACTTTGTATAATGCAATATTAGGAGTATCTGCTGCATTCTTTTGTACACTGAATCTTTCCACAGTGTTTAGAATTCTTTTGGACCAGATTGACTGTATATCTGATCTACCAATGTTCTTCTAGGATCAAAACAGTCAAAACAAGCAAGAGTAAGAACACTGGATTAAGAACTTCAGCGATACAATTTTTTTCATCTAAAAAGAGAACAAAGTGAAGGCATCAAAAATTGTTTAACTTGTTGGTGTTGATGAAAATGAGTCTTATTCACCCCTCCTACCTTGGGCACTGTGTACAGCTACCCTGCAGCCACCATGTAGAATTACCCCGTGCTGAGCACAGATAAACATCTGAAGCTATTCCAGTCAGCTGGTTCAAAGCTGCACTGTGGCTCTGCCCTTTCTGTGACTGCTAATTAGACTTGCCTATAGACACTCCTTTTCAGAGGGAGGACAGAAGCAGCAGTAAAGATGAACTGAGATCTTAGCTTTGATTTAAGGAGGCATTTTTAAACGTAAAAGAGTCTTAACTCATCAGCTATCAGGTTCATTATGAACCTAATGAACACCCTGGTCACACTTCCATGTATGTTATAAAGCATAACAGTCTTGCTAAATCTAACCACTGGCATGCAGATACAGACTGCCAACACCTCTAGGTTTTACACTGTGAAAATATTTCAGGCAGGTATTTGATGCAAATTCTTGCTATACCAACTTCAGTGATTAGGCAGTAGCCCAAGAGATGTTTTATGAACATTTAAATATCATGTTTAGTTAACCTAAAATACTGCTTTCAAGTTGAAATTAAACAAATGCCTGATTAATGAAAAACACAGAGATTTGTGATTAAAGGCTCATTTTAGGCGACTAGTAGTAACATATATGAGTATATTTGAAAATCCTTGGATTTAATTTCTCCTTTCAAGTAGAAGCAGGCTACATGAATAAGCAGTACTTCTTTTATGAGAAGATATAAAAAATATTTATAAAGAGGCTCTAAAAGATTGGATGGTATTTCTCATGGTGACCAAGAGACTATGGTCAGGTTCAGATTCAGCCAAGTGATGATGAAAACCAGCTAGTACCTAGTGTTGTAGCTAGAGATGTAGTTCAGTAACTACCATTTCATTTACTTGGCAAAGGCTTTTTTCTGAATTCTTTTATGACCAACTTTTCCATCTACACTAGGTCAAATTTCCTTTACTTCCTAGTAATTTGTCAGCAGCAATAAACCACATATCCACTCCATAGTAATGTAGGTAGGGAGATAGTTTATTCTCCACCCTGTATCTGCTTTGGTCATCTTTTTTAACCAACCCATCGATCTCCCACAATTTCTCAAAAGACTCAATGGTTGTTTTGTTGGTCCCACTGACAGCCTCGGTGTTCATGTAAAGTTTTAATGACCAGCACTAATATTTTCACAGACTTGAGCCATAATACCAGTCTGACAGCTGTCATTTAATATCATTTTTAATTGATCATTCTGTGTTTCTCATTTTACATTTGGAAACTAGGCTGGGAAGTATGCTGATGGAAACTATCACTCCAAAGACCTTTTAATCCCAATGACAGACCTGTCACCTGGCCTACAGGGGCAGTTAAGGTACGGTGCCTAAGGTTAGACTCCTTAGAAAAAATTAAAACCTGCATGTTTCTTTAGGCATCCAAATGAAGATTCTCAATCCTCCTCACTAAGCTGTTGCCTAACTTTTGACACTCTTGGTGACCCCAGTGATATCTTTTCTTTTCATCAGTAAAGCCCTTGGGCATACCCACAAGCAGACCTGAGCTGGTTTAAGCCTACAGTGTCAAAGAGCCACATGCACAGCCAAGCTCCTGTTCTCTGCTGAAATCCAGGAGCTGGTAGCTTCCCTTTCTGCTCTGTATTCGGAGGCTGATGCAAATCACATCAGCTGGGACTCTTCCCTTGTCTCTTGCCCCTGAGGACAGTGGGTTGGTAACTCTGTGTCAGGCCAAGAAGACAGATGTGATAATTGCCAATGCTGTTATGATTAAATCCTTACATCTAATTCCCAGTGGTTTTGCAGAAGCTCTCCTTTTCTCCCATAGAAAAATCTACTAGATAGGATTTTTTTGTCTGTCTGTCCCCAAACCTTTAGAAAGTGAGAGCTGCATAAAAGGTTATGCTTCCCAATCTATTTTGTTCTATGATGAAAGTAATAGTCAGAAACAAATAGAACCCCAGCTGTGTAGTGTACTAATTCAAGTCCTTGCTCTTCCACTTCTCTCTTCCCCACTCTGGCATTAGCTAATTTTATTTATCCTGGTTAGGTAATCTGCCTGTAGGACCACACATGTCTCTGCTTGTTGTGAAGAGCACCACACTTACTGGCTGTATTGTATGATAATAACAACAGCTACTGTACCAGTGAGATCCAGAGGTGAACAAGAAAGGTTTTCGTGGCAGTGCTACAACCTACAGCTGCTGACCAGCCCCCACACAAGCTGTTGCTGTAGGACACTATAACCGCCTTCTTGCAGCCCTGATGATTCAAGTGATTTAGACAGCAGAAGATAAAAGTATACCCAGGTATAATTCAGTTCTACCTTAATTACCTGATTTACATCAGGCTACACAGCTAGTTTTTTGGCATTTTTTTGTCCTACCTTGCATTCTGCAGAAAGTTCAAACAGAAAATAGGGTGTGAAGTTTTAGCTGGTTTTAAATGCAGGTGGTGGAGGAAAGTGAACTGGATAAGATCTTCATTCTTCAAAAAGAATAGAGGTAGTTTAATGACCTTTCTATTGTGCAAACAGAACCTGAAATTCTTCTTTCTCCCCATCAATAACAATAATATAGAACTGCTGAAAAAGGTTCCTGTCTTTTTTAAACCATAAAAAGTATTAACAGTTCTAAGCTAATATTTTTCAATATTCAAAACTTGAATTTTCAGACATACTAAAGACCAAGACTAGCAAAAGTTTCCATAAGAATGTTCCCTCTCAACATGCTTAAGTATTTGAATGAGAAGTTTTTGAAATAGTAATGTAATATTAAAACCAAGCTAGGGCTGATGAGCTCATGAGGTGCTGTCATTTACATAGCAGAATACAAATGAACTCATTGCAGATTCTCTCTTCTTGTGCCACAGAAATAACCACCACCTCCCCCCATCAAAACAAAAACCACACAAACAAAAAAATTCATTATTCCTATAACATAGGAATATCTAACAGTTTTTTTTTCCTACATTGTTAAAAAACTGGTATTGCATAGAAGTTAAAAGGTAGGACTTGCATAGATATAGACAATTCAGTTAACCCAGGCTTGGTCCATTTTGTATCACTCCACTTGCCTTTGCCTCTTTTAGTAGTTGTCTATCACCACCACCTCCTATTCCCTCAGTCTTGTCTCCAGGTGCTCAGCCCTGTGGAGTAGGGAGCATTACCAGAATGAAGGAGGCCCAAGCAGTGTCCTAAAGGTACTCCAGGAGCTATCTCCATGCCTAGGAAGCAGCACAACCTTCAGTTCGCACATGCACATCACCCCCAGCAGCAGACAGCATTCCCACACCACCATCCTCCCCAGCCTCAGGGAGCAGGGCAGTTTTTCTGCTCTTGACCAAGTGACAAAAGGCCAATCTCTGCAGAAGTCATTAAGGAGAACAGCAGGTGTTGCCAGTTTCTTATGCAAAGCAAATTGCAAATTAGTTTTCCACTTTTTACTAAGTTTAGGGGGACTTACTTTGTCCTCCTTTTGATTGTTGTAATTTGGGAACAGAAGTGGTACTTAAACACTTGTTCTTTAAAAGATACGCAGCAATTGCACATCCTTTGAGGAAAACTGCAAGTTTAGCGTTTTACTCATTTTTGCTTTGAGCAGTGACATTTAACCCCAGTGAAGCTGCAAGCTCTGTTTCAGTGTTTTCCCTGGTAAATGTCACTCTGCTACAGCACTGCATTCACCAGCTCTAAGTAGCTTTTGTCAGTAGTGGTGCCATGTGCCAGTGTTCCTGGTGTTCCCAGACTGCTGGCTTAGCTTATTTTCTTTCAACAGCTGTGGAAAATATCTGAAACACAAAGACAAGAACTATCCCATTTTATATAAAAGTGATTCATTGGGAAATTAAATTTATAGAGTTGCTGAAGGTAAATGCTGTTGTTCTGATCCTTTGCTTTTAAACCTCCATTAATATACAGCCTGATTAGTTAATTGTACTATTTAGAGTTTGGTTAGATTGAATTGGCAGAGAATTTTAGTATGTAGAACTGAGTTTATAGACCTATCTGTGAGCCCAGGCAGCCAGTGAGCCAATTTAACAGTGAGCTGCATATTTCCTTGCATTAGAGGAATAGTGCATTAGTGCATATAAATGGTGTAGGGAGACCTGTAGCACTGGCTTCTGGAACAATCCCTTACAGTTTCTTGGCAACTAAGGAAGGAACCCCCAGTGACCAGGAAAGTCCTTGGACAGTTGCAGCTCAAGAGGTCAAAAAAGTGACACAAAAATTGCATTTAGCCCCTTCCCTCCCCCCGCGTTTCTGCTGCCTCATTAAGGAAAGCTGAACTCAGCCATTTTCAGAGACATATCTCATGCAGCACAAATATTCTACAGGCAGCCTTGTAGCTAAATAGATAGTGAGGGAAACAAATAATTGTAAATAGATACTTGAGGGAAACACCCTCAATAGCTGCTTGACCTTGTAGAGGCCCTGGTCCCTTCTTGTCCAATAGATGTCTGCCTCTTCCCCAGAGCATACTGGTGATTGCCATGGGCTTCACTGAGAGATACTGGTACTCCCCTGACAGGGAAAAGCAAAAGCCTTGGTCTTTTCAAGGTGTAAGACATCAATTATTCTCCAAGATTTACTTTTGAATAGAGTTTTGAAATTTACTAGTAGGACTACTCATCTTCTCATCTTTGAGGAAGGCTGTAGGTGATTCAGTTCCTTTTCATGACCCTTTCCAGTTTGTGTACAGGCAGGAGCTGAACAGCAGCATTTCTACCTTACACCTTCTGCAATGGTTACTCTTCTTTATAATGTACATATTAGTTTTCTAGAAGTTTCCCCTGTATTCTTTAAAGAGTGTGTGATGTTGGACTCCAAGCAGAAGGACCAATGGTCTCCCTTCCTGCTGGCAGTGTGAGAGGGAGCAAATAGGACTGGTCAGACCAGATTTTTAGAGGGGAATTGCTGCTGCAATGGCAACTGCACTGGGTCTAAGCAGGACATGTCTGTAGACACACAGTGAAGGTTAACTGAAGGGTTAGTTCTGACTTACAGATCACAGCCAGTAGTTCAGATAGAGATCCGTCTGTGGGCTTTGGCAGGTTTATGACAGTCTTTTTCAGGGGCCAGTTCCTAAATCCAAGCATTTTGGGATAGGAACATCTAAAATCAGAGGATAATATGAGCATTTTACATACAGAAATCCTATAGAGCCACTTCTGCTTTGTCCTGTTTGAACTCGTCTGTATGGAAGGGGAAAGAGCAGAGGACATCAGTTATGATCAGACCATGTTTTTTTTAAAGATGCTAAGTCCTTCATTTTTCTGATCCTTTTTCCTGCATGCAAGTACTTTTCCATGGATCAAAAGGCATCTGAGAAGCAGCTTACAAATTACAAACAGTCAATAGAAAGTATAAACTGAGTGCATCATAGCAAAACCTGAATCTGTGAGAGGTATTTTATTATGATTTTAATTTTGGTTGCTGTTTTTCACCTCAGCAAAGTAGTAACAGCAGCTCAGTGTGGCCTTTAGAGCTACACAGAGGTTCAAAAATAGACCCATTTATTGTTATTTCATGACATGATCTTTTGTGAGCACGCTTAGTTTGGAATTCATTGTGGCATTTACCTCTGTGTGCATCTAGACACAAGAATACCAAAACACCAAAAGGACTGGAGCTGCTGGCTAGACTTAATAAAAGGAAGAGGTAGGATGAAGTCTGTGGCTTGATAAAGACCATGATTGTAAAAATTCAGCTTTTTCTAAAACCTCTTCTACAATTCTCAACTTCTGGGTTCAGTAGAATGTTAGGATGGCTACCTATCCACAACTGATATATTTTTTGTCAGACTGTGGAAAGTAAGGGACCAATGTTTGAACTTTCTTAGTAGATGGAGGGTAAAATAGTGCAGAGCCATTCAAGAAGGAAGACAGTTGGAAGGATGCCTGAGAACAGGGATGCAAAGAGAGATGAACACCAGTGATCACAAAGAAAACTAGGAAAGAGGATGGGTGGGAGACATCTCAGAGGATTAGGCAGAGTACAGACAAATTGATGGAAAATGATGGCACTGATGAAAGGACAGGAGAGAGGATGGCAATAGAATGGGGAAAGGGACAAGGAGCAGCGAAGATAAGACAATGTGTACTCCAGGTAGCTCTACTAAAGGAAAGGGAAAGTGGAGTTTCTGTTCAGCAGTGGTGCACATTTTTGTCTGTTCCCTTAAAACTGAATTTTGAATAGGAAATCAGTAGTTATACTGTATATTCAACTAACAAAAATAGTAAGTAGTAAGTAATTTTGGGGCGATTTAAGTGCTTTTTATGCACTTACCTGAAACAGTCCTGCTTCTGCAGGGATGGGTTTTGCCTGCAGACACAGGAGAACACATTGTTTCCTATGCCTATATTTATACTACAGGAACAAATGTTATTACAAATAGAGATACCTAAACATTCCTTAAGTTACATATCCATAGCCATATACCAGTATACCAGTCAACATTCATGAAAATTAATCAAACTTTCCAGGAAATGTGGCAAAATGCATTATTTACTTTACAGATATGGAAAAGTTTCTTTGAAATTCAAAAAGGCAGCATGTGTGGTTGGTTTATGTCCTTACTCACCAAATGTATAAAAAACAGATCCTCACTCTCAGTAGATTGTAGAGGATTTAAGGTTCCAGCATGGATGTGCTTGAAATCAGATTCAGCAGGAAGTTTGAAACCACAGTATCCTACTCTGATTTCAAAATTCAAGGGTGCAAAGATGATGTGTTCAGCTCCTTAGCTATCTAACACAAAAATAATACTAAATAAGTACATTGTTGCAAGTTTCAAATTCAAGTATCTGTGGATGTTGATACCCTAAAATTTCAAGATTAAAACTGCATACAGCATTTTACTTGTACAAGACTCTGAGAAAACATGAGCAAAGTCTTGCATTAATAAATAGTTCAGTTAGATCAACAATAAAATCAGAACATTTTTAGAGACAGTACTACAGCCTGTTGATTCTGGTCAGAAAACACAGCATTACAGTCATCACATCCCCAAGCTGGATTTCTGGGGCTGTGATCAAGGTTAAAAATAGATGAGAGAATTTGGAACTCCATAGCACCAAATCTGTTGCTGCTTTTACCTAAGGCTAGGTGCTGCTAACCAGTTTATCAGTGGGATCTTGCCATGAAGCAGGAAAGGAAATGTTCTGAACTAATTGTTACAGCCCTGAAGCAGAAATTCAGATTTCCCCCCACCAGTATAATATCTTTCACAAGCTGGTGAACTTGGAATAAAAAAAAATGTGAGTTTATGGGATATAGGGTCATGATTTTATAAAAGAACTCTTTATTTCTATGTAACTCCAGCTGTGCAGAACAGTGCTGATTACATGGTGGTATTTAAGTTTAGTGAGAAATTTCTTGCCTGAAATCAATTTTGATACCAAGTGGAGTGCCTATTATACCCTGGTTTAAACCAGGGTATATTAGGCAATATATATATATTAAGCAATCTGTTTTCCTTTAATTGTCAACATTTATAAGTGAATTTGAGCTCTGTTCAAAGGACGTGACATGTTTTTACATCTTCCTTCTGTATGCTTTTAGCTATCTCATCGTGTTTATTAAAAATAAAAAATAAAATCTAGTCACACATAGCTAATAGATTCTTGTGAAGGTCCTAATTCATCAGCACATTTTTGATGAATTCTTAAGTGTTTTGCTAACTTAAGCCAAGGTTCAAGATGTTTGTAATTGGATCCCAGATTTAATCCTAATTAAATTTCTTTGGCTTTGTTATGTGCACAGATCTCATGACTGATACAACACAAAGCCGTGACTGAGAGTGGAAGCTGTTTTGGTTATATAGCCAGGAGTCAAGGAATTGTAAACTTTTCCTTCATAGAAATAACTATGCCATCTCAGGGGCCTTTTCCTCCTAAATGACATGTAAAGAAATATGGTATTTTTGACAGCTACTTTGAATTAATGTGTTTTGTTTGCCCCTCCTATTTTTTCATATTCACCTGCCTTTTCTGGGTTTTTTTAAAATATTTTTTGATTTTTTTTGTGTAAATGTTATGTTAAATGAATATACACTTAATTCTTTACTGTATGAAAAAAAAACTTATTACTTACTTTTGTAATGTGTTTCGTCTCTTTTAGATATTGTGCAATGGACCAGGAACATGTGTTCCTGTCTGTTTATCTGCTTTTCTTCTTGGCCTTCTACGAATAAAAAGAACAATCATTGTGTATGTAGAGAGCATCTGCCGTGTGGAAACTTTATCCCTGTCTGGAAAGATTCTTTACTACTTTTCAGATTATTTCATTGTTCAGTGGCCTGATCTAAAGAAAAAATATCCAAGGTCAGTATATCTTGGTCGAATAGTGTAACAACAGAAGATAAGCTAAGCTTTACCTGAAATAGACTCTTCAGGCTTCTCACTTGCATTCCTGTAGTAATTTATTTCCAAGAATTCCTGTTAAGAAATTAGGCTGGTACTTAAAAATGAGACAATAAAGATTTCTCTATATTTAAGTAAAATTTTTGTGTATTTCTATTTATTGCTATCATGTAGGTCTGTTTGCCAATAACTCATAGTGGCTCTAAATCTATGCTGTCTCTGTTTTAATCTAGTTTTCCTGCTATGTGAATGCTAATTTTTGTCTACAAATAAATATGGGAATTTGTATGACTGTAACATTTCCTGTAAGGAAACTTTGTGTCATTTTTAAAATTGTAAGCAACAAAGTCTTTTTCTAGCACAACAGTTTTATTTCCTTAATGCTAGCAGTGAAGTCCCTTGTGAATCCTTAGAGTATAAAGGAAACAGTTATATTAAGTTGGCTTCATGACAGTTTGTACTTTACAGTCTTCCAAAACCCCCAGAGCATTAAACCAGTATCATTTTTCCTCTGGTCTTGTCAAAGCTATCCTTACAATTTGTTTTCCACCTTTTGAAAATTGTCGTTCATTTCTTAAGATAAATAAAAAGGTGACAAGTATCATGCTACAGGCACAATACTTACCCCTTTAAGAAGACTTTCTTCAAAGCTTATGTGCAAAAAGCCTTACCGAATCTACATCAAACAGAGCAAAACTGTCAGTTGGGGAACTTGAACTGGTTCAAGCTCTGAAACAATGAAAAAAAAATCAGTAATAAGGGAAGGAACAGAGTTACCCTCTTTTCCTGATATAGTGTATTTGACTTCCAGTCTATCCTGTTTTCTCATTTTGGCACCTTACTTTCAACAGTACAATATACACTTAAGACTTTGCCATGAAAAATGGTATCCCATACATTGGAACAACTTTTAAAAGGCATTTTGTTGGCAGTAAGTGTGTAAAAGCATACTCCAGCATTTCACATTCATCTGGCAAATTGTAATTCTACAACTATCCCACCTATAAAGCAATATAAACACATCTGTCATCTGTACACACACACAGCTATGTGGCTGGCTGCAGAAACATAAACAAAGAAAAAAAAAGCTCAAAGAAGAGTAGAAACGCCCTCCAGAGTGCACAGCCTGACTCTGGTGGAGCCAAGAGCAGCTCCTCGGCTGCAGCAGGAGGAGACTCTGGGAAGGCTTTTCCTCAGCATCAGATGTCAAAACATTGTAGCAGCTATTCTGGTAGGGAATGGGGGGGTGGAATTTAGCTCAACAGAAACAATGGTTCCTGCTGTTAAGAGACAAGGGTCCAGAGGAATAGGCTGCTTCATGCAGAAAGCCATTAGAAATCATCAGAAAACACTGCAGAAAACTACTGTCACGATACTGCAAGGCCCTGTGGGGAAGTCAGCTGTTATAACCTGTCCAACAGGCTTAATAATCCTGAGCATAAGCAGAGTCCCTTGATGTGGTCACATGTGAGAACAGGGAGTTTTTGTGGGTTTTAACCAAGATTATGTCTGAAATTAAAGAGCAGTTAATAGGTTAAGGCTGTGTGAGAAGGATTTTGTGCAGCATGTACCGAGGTCCTTGAAAATGACTTGGTTGAAGTAAATTTGATGCGTCCAAGGGCTTTTTTCCCCGTGAACCACAGTGAGAACTGTCTTATCATGACTTTCTGCACAGTTGCAGCTAGTTTGATAAGTTGGAGATACACTGGACTCTATTATGGCTAGTGGTAGTTTATTTTAGAGCAGTGCTTTCTCTCCACAATCTTGCTTTGTTTTACAAGGGCACTAGAGGAGAGGGGAAGCAGGCAGAGGCAGGCTGTGCTGTGGGCAAGGGGCACAGGCTCGGTGCCGGGGCTCGAGAGGCCTGAGGGCAGCGGGGCGGCGAGCGCTGCCCTCGGCCCCACAGCGAGGCCCGGCCTCGTCCTGCTCGGGGTTATACCTCAGCAAAAGCGCCTCTGCCCGCTCCCTCAGAGCCCTGCCCACGGCAGGATTTGGAGTTTTGGTGTGCTTCCCAAACGCGGGTTCATAAACTTTGTGAGTCTGCCTTTGAACGCTGTGGAGTTCCAGGAATTTTCTTTCACCTGTCACCTGCATGGCAATGACTACTGCTAAAAGAAAGCACTTGCCTGTTCAGACTTGTAACCTCCCATGTAAACACTCTGAAGGTAACAGTAGATTTATTCCCAAGAGGCTGTCCTGAGAAACTGAACTGCTCCAGGTCATCTAATGTGGAGGAGTCTCCATTTTCAAGGATTTGGGAAGACTTTTCCCACTTTTCTTCACTGCCAGCCTTCTGGCAAGAGTCAAGAGTATCTCAAAGTCAAGAGTATCTCAGCCCCAAGAGCATGTTCTTTACTCTGGTAAACCTGGGAAACACGAGTTAAAATAGCACATATAAAGTGGTTTTTAATGCAGATTGCTGTGTATGAGGCTGTGGGATGGTACCCATTCCCCAGGACTGCAATTTTCCTTACTGGCTCAAGTGCCTACTTGACTTAAGGACATTTACTTTTCAGCAGTTTATAATTGGTTCTAGCAAGTGAAGGTTTGGATTAGAAATTATCCAGGAGTCTTTAGAGTTGAAGCAGGTAGAAATGAAATGGGAAGATCACAGCCTAACTGACCAAAGCCTTCAACAAAACACTGCATCACAGTCATAGGAGAGTTCAGAAAAAAATACTTGTGGCTCAAATTCTCTTAAAGGAAGTTTTGTTATCAACCTGAGTGAGTTTTCCTTGAGAAGATTATCTCAAATAACTGGTAATTCTCTCCAAAAGCACAGTGGAGCTGAAGTAAACTAGCATTTTGTTATTGAGAAGCTGTTTCTTATCTTTTGTTTTTAGAAGGTAGGTACAACCAAACAGTCTATTGTTCTAGGGGAAAACTGCATTCTTCCTCTCCCAGCACAGAACAGAAAACAGCCCTCCCAAGGTCTAGCTAAAGTGTTAAAGGTCACTAACTGGATTCCTTAAGCTTAGATTCTAGAGGTTTGCTAGTCTCATTTTTTCCTCTTAAATATTGATATTATGGCAAACACATTTGCATTACATACAAGGAATGTTTGATGTGAAATACATTACCTCTTTTTCTCCATTTTCAAAAGAGAAAACCATAGTATCTTATAGATTTGAGGTAAAATGAGGAAGAAATATATCCTTAAACAAATACGACTTTATGGAAATATCATCATAAAAATTGGCAAAGATATTCAAAGAGAGCAGAAGGCATCCAGAAATTCATTGCCTGAATCCTAGCATGGAAGCCAAATTCTAAATGAATTTTCTTTATCAGATTGTTTCATCTGGATATGCATTAGCTGATAAATATTAAATATTCAGAGGTACATCTCTTTTGACCCGCTTGTCTCCTACTGGAGAGTATATAATGCACATCTAAAAATGTACAGTCTAATTGGCTAATCTAGTTGTCAATTTTAAAGTCAATCACTACTTGGTTTTTACCATCTGTTCTAAACCAACACAAGCCCTCATGCTGCTCACAGCACAAACTGAACTCTAGACCTTTCTGAAGCTTGAATTTGACTTTTTCCAAAGCCCATACTTCCTGATAGCAAAGTGGTAGTCTCATGATCAGTATTGTTGAAATCAATAGGAGGTACTCAGAGGCAGAGGCCATCTTGCATAAGCTCTTGGTAAGAACCAGAATTTTGCACAAGAATTCAAGGAAACCAGTAGCTCTCACAGTAACAGCTTTGGTTATTTTTCCTCATTGCTCTTTCATGCTGAAGTGCCAATGGAGAAGGAAATGAAAGTGGCATATGATACATGAAGATGGACCTTTGTTGACATGCTTATATAAACTCAGGTCACTATGCTGCAGAGTATAACATTTCCCATTTAGAATTTCTTGTATCTATTTTACTCCCCTGCCCAAAAATTTTTAACATTTTATAATCCAGTTCATTAACTAGTCAGACATAAATATGCATGCAACAGAAATAAGCATATATATGCTATACATATATATATATATAAAGATGCATTTGTTGATTGATAATGTGAGTTTTACACATACTTTGTGTTATCTTTACATGTACCTGAGGAACAAAGCTAAACAAGATGTTTGATATGTTTGCTATTCTCTAACAAGACAGTAGGGAGTAATAATATTTAACAGAAAATGGGGGAAATGAGTTTTTTTGTTTGTTTTTGTTTTGTTTTGTTTGTTTGTTTTGTTTGTTTTTTTTTAAGTGTATTGGGGATGTGGGATTTTTAAATACAAAAAGTCAGGTATTGATGAGTATGACAGTCATCATATGACTATGACCATGGAGTGAGATGACCTGGACTGTACCAGGTTTATGCAACTGCTCAAAGAGATTTTTTATAAACTTCAGAGGATGAGAAAGAGAATATTCTTAGATGGATTAAATTGTCCTTGTACTATGCAGCAAAAAATTTGAAGGAGTCTATTAAAAAGTTACAATATTTTTTTAATATTGTGATTTAGGAAGTATTTTAGAACCTAGAGTGAAGTTGCTGTGCATAACCCTACCCCTTCTATGCATTGGTGCACAGTAGGTTCTTAAAATCAAAAAAGCCTTCTACTTTGTTTAAGAAAGAGTGGATATTTGTAATGCTGTATCAACAGTCAGATCTGCTCAGTTAGCATTACAGTAAATTCTACTTTCAGCTGCCAGTAGCTTGGCAATTAGAGTTTCCTGCTTTATTGTTAAACACTGCAATTGAACTCTGCTGCTTTTCATTTGTGATCCAGCTTGGGATGTCAGCTGACACTGAAATGAATGTCCTAACCTCCAATTCAGTGGCTTAAAGGATATCTCCCTAACATTCACTGCCAAGATGACATCCAGAAATTATTATTCAGCAGCAGTAAACAGGGCCTGTTTTTGCAGGCACCCATTTGTAAAAAAGCAAGCATGACAGCTGGGAATTACAGTTAAATGTGCTTTTTATAGCCACACTGAGAAGTAGAATATTAAAACTAATGTAGCTGTTATTGTAAAGAAGCACTTAAGTGATATCTTAGCAGCTCTGCATTAATACTTGTGATAATTCCTTTAAAAAGTAACTTCATAACAAGGTACACTAAGTTAGATACAAAATAAATACCTTCAAAAATTGTTGGTGGAAGGATCTCCACTCTTCTGTCACTTCAAGATAGAAGATGACCACTGACGAGCAAAGGTAATTATCTCAGAGCACATCCCAATTCTAAACACATTTTTCATTTAACTCCAGATTAGAGATAATTCATGAAAATGTTCACCTAGCATTTTATTTGAATAACACTGGGGGTAGAATAGGAAGGATGAAGAAATAGAGCTGCTTCCATGTAAAGTATTACTTTGAAAAGCCTGAACAGGTGTTTCTGAGGGAAAAGCAATTATTACTGCTGCCTTGCTCCCTAGCACACCTCCCACCCCCACCAAGTTCTTTCAGGCTGATTGAAGAATCAGAATCTATGACACATCAATTAAGGTTTTACACTGGTTAGACTGAATTTACACAGTTCAGCACTGTGCTGTGATGTAATGAACATTTCTATATGCTAATTGCCAAGTTTTTCCTTTGAAGAAAATTTATTATAGACCCCAGATATAAGTTTATTTTGTATCTGTTTACTTACAGCATTAATCCCCATGACCAGAATTTTCATTTGTGTTTGCAAGTAAACTTTACCAGAACTTTCTACTCCATCCCACAGCCCCTTTTGGAGATGGGTCACATGTGGGAACTGCAGATACAGAACTGAACCATCCCAGTACTGCATTTACTACTGAGCAAGCACACCTAGCACTAAGTACATCATATTGATATCACTGAGTTTCAAAAAACAGGTATTGCTTGCACTAAAACATGAGCAAATAATTATTTTAAATATTAAATCTTTGTTTCAGTTTGGGAGGAAAAAAAAAAAAGAAAAAGAAGGGAAAAAAGTACTATTCCATATCATCAAAAAACCACAAAGCCAAAATAAACAAGTAAAAAACCCCAAGCCATCAAAAAAACCCCACACTCAACATCTTCTGGAAATTCTGAAGTTTTGCAGGATGCAATGCGAGCATAAAATAGACAAGATTAATGATCTGGGATAAAGTGGCTAAAAACCTCAGCATTCTGTGTTCTGGTACAGTCTCAGTTATCTGAGCATCAGCTATTCCTAATTCCCTTCTCTCCCCCAAGTCTGAATCACATCCTCTGACATGTACTGAAGTACATTAACAGTGACATGGATTATTTGAAACCTCTCTTATTCAAACAGATTTGGGATCCAAACCATTGTAATAACTGAGTTTCCATGCCACCGTAGCCAGCCTCTGGCTAAATGCCACTGTATCTCAGCCAGTCACTCATGTGCAACACTCAGCATTCTTTGCTTCTTTGCACCATTCCAGTCCCTATAAAGCACTCTGATGATCACTTGCTATGTATTGTTTTGCTCTTCTAATTATCTTAACTTCTAAGTACAACTTTATCATGAGATTTCGCAGAAGGATAACGAATAAAGTTAACAGGAAAAAAACAGCATATTTTCCGGACCTTGTGAGAATACATTGACAGAAGTGGAAATATTTCTAACAAGGAATTAGTCTCATTTAGAAAATACTGCCTAGATAATTAAAATTGGAAGATGTCATGGAACTAGGCAGCTAGAAGAAGGGTTTTATTCCTTCTTTCTATATCAGCATTTTGATTATTAAGAGTGTATTAAGATTATTATTACTGGATCATTAACCAAGTTTTTTAAATATCAGCACTGCTCAAGAATAGTCTTGTTCCAATAAGTAAGCATGAAGACTTCAACCATCAATAACTGATCTGCTCATAGGTCAATTGTAATTATTTTGTGTTTGGCATCCAAATGAATAAATTTGAATAACGCAACATGAAATTGCATTAAAAAAGTTACCATGTACTATCTTGAATCAGTCTTCTTGTGAGGTTATTATTGGGGAACACAATGGAGAACAAAGAAAAAGACTGCTGTTAACACACCAGGCCTTGAAAGTCATGAATTTGTCCAGACCTGTTAAGAGCTGCACTGAAATAAAAGCAATGAGAACATGCTCAAGTAGCATAAAAATCAAGTTTGGAGGTTCAGGAAGGGAGATAAAGTGTTGAAATCAATCTTAGATCGTGCTGAGCACACTTCAGCCAAATAGTAAATGTAATAACTTCTGCATCCTGCAGAGACAGAAATTGCTTCTTCAAAATATCTATGTGAAAATCTATATTTCGAATGTATATATGGAAAGTTAAAGTGGTAGCTAGAAGCCAAGAATTACAGAAGCACAAAATACCACAAAGTTACAATTTTCTCCCTTTCTCTGATTCCAAAAGAGGGGGTAAAATTGACTCGTGAAGCTTCATAGAAAAATAAGGAAAGTTTCAGGCTTCAAAGTCATTCTGCATTAGAATTAACGTTATATAATTATTTTTTGCATCCTTTCAGAGTTTGAGTAGATTAAGAGTGGAACATGTCCTTAATATTCAATGTTTATAATGTTGGGGCAGCAGGCAGCAGCCCCTTCTCACCAGGGCAGAGGTGCCCATGGCTCAGGGCACTCCCTCAGCTCCCAGAGCAGCAGTTCCTGTGAAGCTGCCAACAGCAGCAGCCCATGTGCACTTGGCCTTTCCCTCTGTCACCACAGAACTGCAGTTCCAATACAGTGGTGGCAGTAGGGATGTGTGTGCTCATCCTCTGTGGCTCACTCCTCTGCCATGGGGAGGAGAAATTCTGGCATGCGCTGGTTGCTTGGTCCCAGCCTTGGCCCATCCAGAGCTGCCAAGGAAGTGGCCCGCTGAGCTTCAGGAGCTATGGTGTGACTGATGGGAAGTTTAAGAAGAGCCACCAGAACCAAAATAACTGAGAAGGAAAAGGCCACTCTTAAGAGGTCTAATGTTTACAAGTGGCACAAAGATACAGTGCCAAGTTATTTTCCAACCAAAATCTGCCTCAAGCTGAGCTGAGTTGATTTTTTTCTTCACACACATGAAATAGAAAAAAGAAGAAAAACACACAAAGTCTTGTCCTTCTTGCAAGGAACAGTCTGGTAGCACGTGCTGTCCCTGCATGCATTTCCTTTTGTTGTAGGTAAATATCACTGAATAAAGCCGATGGCAGTTAACGGAGTCAAACACTACAGCACCAGCATGCTGGTGACACAGTCTGGCTGCAAGTGTTTAGGTCCCAGTGATGGAGAAGTGAAGCCATCAAGAAAGGGCACTCTGACCCACCTGCTGCAAGCCAACAGACTGCTGTTCCCGTGCTTGAGGAACAGAATTGTAAAATATGCCAGGCATTTTGATTGCACAGCAAGCAATCTGAAGTCCTTTGTTGCCTTCTGCTTGTGTACTGGTTCTTGCAAGGTAAAAACCAGCAGCAGCAGCAAGCCTTTCACCCAGGCAAGGAGGAGCATATGACAACACAGGACCCCCAACAGTAATCAGGTTGCAAATAAATTATATTTGATTTTCTTTTTCCTATATTACTATGGAATGTTCTTCAGCATTCAACTACTCTTGAGCTATACCCCCACTGATAAGAATGCAGCTATCACATTTTAAGAGGAGGTCATGACCCTAAAATAAAATTTTAAAAAGCAGAAAATCTGCCTTAAGCTTATTTATGAACAGCTAGCACAAGCAGGTAACAAACCCCCCCTTCTCATAAAAGTAGAGAGGACAGAAGATGACATCAGTGCTAGAATCAATGAAAAAGTGATGAATTAAAAAGCAAACCTTTAGATATTTAAACAAATTGAATATATTGTTTTAGTTTAAACACAGCTTAGTCTCTAAAAATACAAACACATAGATAAGTCTTTATCTTCAGCAAGTTATTTTATCATAAACATAAAGAACATTTATGTCCTTAAAAATTAGTCACAAAGGGGAATCTTCCCCAAAGTTAAGACCTAGGCTCCCAGTACTACAACTGCCAGATGCTTAAGTTCCCTTCTCAAAAGAGGGAATTCTCTTTCAAGAAAAGTCTGTGTTTGAATTTCATTTTTTATTCCTACTTCAGTATTTTAGGTTTGGTCCTATGCGATTCTGTGAGCATTTTGGCATCAAGTGCATCTCAAAAAACATCTCCATATAAGGGAATTTACTCAAGCAACATAGGGAAAACACAGAACACAGATATCAGATAATAATTCCATCAAGGCTGAATTTGGCCCCATGATTCAGTTTGTGGTATTTGAAAGGAGTCTCTGTGCTTAGTTTTTCCAGATGTTGATTTTAAGACACTTGCAAGCTACTTTTAGGTAGAATTAATGACTGTTGAGTAAATGCTGTCTTCTGTAGTCTGGTACACAGGAAAGAGGAGTGGGCTACAAACACCTCTTCGTGCCTGTAATTGTTCTACAAGGCAAGAGGATCTCCCGTGGGATGAGAATGGTCTGGTGAAGTAGTTGAGAGGCAATACAGCACGCATACAGCACGACATGTTTAATCAAAGTACCAAGGGCAATGCTGCACACCCTCAGAATATTCCAAAGTAAGAAGCAGTATGAGCATAGCAAGATTTTAAAGAAGATATTTGAGATAACATATGAATAAATATTATAACAGCTTACCTAGGACATACATTGTTTTGAAAAGGAATCCTTATAAATAAAAGATTAGGAACAGTTTTGGGTAGTAGCTTGGCTGTTCTGTAGAGCTTTCTTTGCAGTTTCAATGCTACTGCTAATGTTTGGTCTTGACCATCAGTAAGATTCAAGTCTTACTGGAGTCACAAGTTGTATTCATCTTACAGCAATTTTAATAATTTTAGTCATGTAAGTTAATTAGGCTAAAACATCACTGAGTGTTAGTATCACTAACAACCCTGGACAGGCTATTTCACAACACTGGGAAAGTTAACACACTGACATGGCAGCCTGAGAAAAACTCCCCCAACTTCAAGAGAATTGCACAAGGGCTTAGTTAGTTCCTTGCCTCAGCTGAGGCACATCAAAGGGGAGGAGAACAGCCAGCCTTCCTTTGGCCTACCAGGTCAGCTCACTTACTCACTGGTATTTTTTTCCTTAATCCTTAGAAAACACAGTTGTAATTCAGAAATTCTAGAGAATCCTTCTTTAGCCAGCTTCCCCCAGTTACCTGCAGGCCAGCGAGCTAAATCGACAGCAGTGCAGTGCAGTGCAGGGCCCTCCTCCTCAGTCACCTCCTGCCTGTGCCAGGGCAGCACAACTCCTGCTGCAGTTCTCCCTGCACTCCTGTACTTCCAAGCTCTGTAGCTCCCACCTCCCACCCAGGAACCTACTCCTCTGCTCCAGGCAATAATCACACCCAAGACCACAAACATGTGGTACACACAGTGGTGTATTTCATCAGCTTCCAGCCAGCCCCATGGCTGGTACCACCATCCTCCCCAGTTCAGAACCCCATTCCTCTCCTTCAGACCAGCCACACCACTCAGCAGAGCATTCCTTCTTCCTTTATGGATCACCCTTTGGAGCTCATCCTGGCAAATTAGCTCCAGTTTAGCCCTCCCAAACTCTCTCCCTTTATCCTTTTGGGAAATCATTCCACTCCTCAGCTGAGCCAGCTGATTAAACCAAGGCCCTTTATCAGGATCAGATGTGTAGGAGGCAGTGCTCCACCTCAGAGATGGCTGGGCTCACCTCCCCCTTGCACATCTTCAGTCATTGAGCAGAACACAGAAATCAAATGTATTTTAGAAGTTTTATTGAGACACATTAATTCTATAGATTATGGTGGAATTACACATGGGATAATTTAAACTCAGGGAGTTTAACAGGACTACACATGCTTATAACAATCCGTGTGCAAGGATATTTGAAGGATTATGGTCAACATTTCCAAGAAAACAGACGTAGTCTCAGAGCTCTTCTTCTCTGGTTTCCAACTGAAGTCATCAGCACGTGTTTATGACATTATGTGCAGTGGCTGAAGAAGTTATTACAGTGTTACGGAGAGGATTAAGATTTCAGGTGGGGAATAATTCTACAAATCCTCTTTCCATACAAACAGCCTTAGTAAAAAGAAATGTGGAAAAATAGGGCAAAGATAAGAGATTTACCCATAATGAGCCAGATTGCCCAGTATGCTCTGGCTGCTTTGTAGTGCACTGACGGGCTTAAATTTGCTTTGTGTTGCAAAACAGAATGTTTTTAACTACACTCAAATATGTCTTGTACAACCTCTTCCCCCAGGGTGTGAGCATATTCCCAGTCACAGAAAAAAAGGCAGCAATCACCATGAAAGATTTTCTAATCAGATGTTCAGTATCAACATAGAAACAACAAATGGTATTTGTGCTCTGCTCAGATGAGGTAAAACCCCCACAAACTACAGGATTTACTTGAGGATAATTTAAACCTTATTGTACAGCAAGAAAATAGTAGGCCATATTTTTGTCTGCTACTAACCAGGACCATTTTATTCCAAAAATTGATGAAACATATAATTTATGGAGCTGAGAAAATCATACCAATGGTAAATGTCTCAAACTTCCCAAGCCACTGTGTATTGCAAGCAGAAATGATTGAGAGCATTAACAAATAGTGTCCTGATCCAACATCACTTAAGTCAATGGAAACATTTCCAAGGATTTTGGAGGATGTTGAATCTAGCCCTAAATCACATGTTCTCTGAGGTCATGAAAGATGAGTTTATCCCAACATAAATGTCTAAAAACTAATGAACTTTCATTATGTTTATGTGAACTGCCATTTCCCTCACCCCATTCTTCAGTTTCCTGCTTCTCTTGCACAGTTTCCTTTTCCCAATGGGTTCTTTAGGCAGTTCTGCTTCCTTTAATTAGGAACAGCCCTGACTGTTTTCCTTAGAGGCAGTGTAGTGGAGAAGCGGTTTGAGCTGAGCTGATCCAGAGCACCACAGCACAAAACAACCTCGGGGCTGTCCTGCGAGTTCCTCAGGACTGTTAGAGCCCCACCGCAAGGCTTTTGAAAGAGCCCCGTTGGTTTCAGCCAGAGTTAAGATCACTTAGTCCTGATATTTTGCCATGAAATCGGAGCACAGACCGGGTCTCTCTATGGGATACCAAGTAAGTGGCTAAGTGGCCACAGCTCCAGCAGCCAGCCTTATAGCCTGCTGTGCCTTACCCCACTAGTCCTACCAGTGGATCAGCTTACGATTTTTATTTTCAAATCTGTTAAAATTTAACCGTATCTGAAAAGGTTACTTTGCATGCCTAGGGTTACTCCAACACTGAAGGAAACACTGCTGTATTTTCGGGTCAGGACTTCACTCAATGGACCAAGTGTTCACTGTGTACTGGCTTGCCAGAGTGGCATCAGTGCCGAAGCCAGCCGTGGTCCACCGCTGGCTCCCAGGAAGGAGCGCGCCCTGGGCTGGATGTAATCCCGCTGGTATGCCCAACACGCAAACCTCGTGTGTGCCCTGTGCTTTCCAGAGGGACGGGACTCCCACGGCTCCCCAGCGGCCACAAACACAACGCAGCGCTGTTCTTCAGCGCCTTAAAGCCGTAGGGAAGGGGGTGACCCGAACCAAACTCCGGAGGTGCTGGCTCCCGCAGGATCCGTGCCAGATCCAGACGAGCGTGAGCCCGTCGTGCTGCTACACTTCAATCTCACTTCGACAGCTTGCACACGTCTTTCCTCCCTCTTTCTCCGTCTCCCAGCATTGTTCCAAGTTTCGTGATAATCTCTAACCTTTTAAAGGAATTTCACAAGTAGCTCAGGCACAGCAAGAGAGAGCGGTTTGCATGAGCGGCCGAGGGTTTACCCCAGCATCCAGCCCTGCCCGCGGCCGGTCCCACTCTGCCCGGGATCCCCAAGCCCCCCGCTCCGGCGGCGGTCCCGCACGGCCCGGGAAAGATCCTAGGGCAAGCGCTGCCCCGAACGCAGAGCCACCGCCATCATCCCGCCTTCCCTGTCCTCACTGTCGTGATCCCGGTCCGGCGGGGGCTTCCCACCGCGTGCGGCAGTTCGCTGACGGGGCGGGAGGCCCCCGTGAGCAGCCGAGCAGCGCCGGACCGCAGTCGCCGGTCTCTCGCCGAGATCCCCCTCCCCTTC
>WEIU01003569.1:45488-106902 GCA_013389925.1 Aegithalos caudatus | reverse complement strand
GAGCCCCGCGGGGAGCCCCGCCGGACGGGCGGACAGAGCCCAGGGCCCGCCGCCGCACCGGGAACTCCGTCCGATAAGCGGCAGGAAAGGCAGCGCTGACAGCAGCCGGGCCGGGGCGCCGGTCGTGCGCGGCTTTGCTGAGGTTTTTCTCATACTCTTAGGAACAAAAGGTGTCTCACGTTGCCCTGTTAGACTGGCTGCTATCTTGCAGCGAACAATTACCTAATAAGAGGGAAAACTTTTGCAATAAAAATTACACCGCTAGACAAGCGGGGATAAGTTGGTGCTCAGTGTCTTTATTCACAGGCTTAAAAATCTAAACGTGGTCTTTAATAACCGGTTGTTTCATGTCTGGTTTCAGGCTTCAGCAGATCCCCAGATCCTGTTTTACTTGCAGCTGAGTAGAAGGGAGAGCAGGGCAAAAGTAGATACTTTACACATTGTAATTTGTGCTTTAGAAAACAACGTTTTGATTTGTTTTTCTCTTAATTGGCTTTCTCAGGACAGTTGAGGGTTCTGCTGCAAACTTTGATGACATCATGTAACCAAATGTCTTCCAGAATGGTTGCTTCCAGCATCTAAATTTATCTACACCATTGCAGACTGAAAAAAAAAAAAACCCAAAAAAAACCCCCAAACCTAAAGAAGACCAGAATGTGTTGTGTATTATTGCATGTGACTTAGGAAGAAAATAGATGCTTTTCTACTTCAAAGATTATTGACAAAATGATATAGGTTTAACAGTGAACCCTTAATGGAGACAAGATGGGAAGAAGTTCTTTGTTCTTTCTTTCAGTTTCTTATTGCCATCAGCTTCCTTAGGGCCTGCTGAGGATCTACTCCAAGCCTGTGCATTAGCAGAGGGTTTGAAACTGGTGTATTTCACACCTTTATGCAAAGGGCCTTCTACTTCATCTTGCAGTTTTGTTTTGCTCACATTCTCTGCCTTCAATGCAAATATTGCAGAGGGGTGGATGTCTTGGGGCAGCTCCAGTTTACTTGTTTGCAGGTTTCTGCTGCATTCTTTGAAAGTGTCAGTGCAGCAGTGCCATAGAAAACAATTCAAGTGCACCAAAGATGAATGAACTCATCCCCTTTCAAAAACCCTAAGCAAACAAAAAAACCCTCCAATGCACCACAACAACTCCAGAAGCGATGTAGCTTTGAGCTTTTAGAACGTTGTTCTCACTGTAAGAGGTCAAATTTGAAAGCAGTTGTGCTATATATAGGTATATTGTGTATCTCCAATCTAGTATGTTACATGGGTTTGTGCATTAGAGGTGTGTCTGTTCATCTGTATAATTCTAGAGGATCAGCAGATATGTCTCTGTAAAGATCAGAAATTCTTTTTCCCAGATTCTTCTGTCTCATGAAGATTTGAAGAATTAGTTTCCAACTCTTGGAGGATCAGTTTTTGCTGCCAATTATAATCACACTTTCTAAAACACTGGCCTTTTTGCAAAATTGTGTTATGGTTTTTTTAATGTTCAATTACATTGGGGTAATGTTTGTAAGTAGCTGTAGAACCTCCCTGCTTGAATGATAGTTACTCTTAAATACCCTTGTTTGAAATTTTCAGTGCTGATCCCCAAGCAGTCTTTTCTGAAGTAAACAGACAGCTTCATAGCTCTGCTGCCTGAGGGTCCAGCTGTCCTGGATTTAAAAAAAAAAAAAAAATCCCTTGGTTTTGGTTTTTATTCTTTATTTTCTCATTTGACATTTTATTAGTGTTCAGAGAGACCTTTTGTTTGCTATGGTATTTGAATAGATGACTGTAAAATGTCCTGATACATTTAAGAATTTAATTTAATCGAGGTTCAGGATTTAGTCTCTAAACTTAAAATCTATGTCTAGTTTGGTGTTTAGGGCTTTTTTTTTTTTTTTTTTTTTTTTTTTTTTTTTTTTTTTTTCTTTTGAGGCTCCACCCTTCTCTTGTTTTGCTCCTTACCTTAGTTCACACTAGTATGGTGTCTGGTCTCTGTTAGGGATCTCTTTTCCTCATTCCTACAAAGCAAACATGGAGTTTGTGTACTGGTTCCCAGCTGTAAGGAAACTTGTCTGCATGAGAAATGTGTAGGTAGTGTAATCCCTTTGAAGCTGATTCCCTGTTTACTTGAGATCACAGAAGATAATTGATCCAAAACAAATATTCAGTGGGAAGCCCTTTAAACTGATGGAAATGGATGGTTTCTTCTGCAGGCAAGAAATAATTTTCTTCTTGAGCAACTGGGGAGTTTCTGCAGTACGTGAGGTTGACATAGCATGAGATGATGATGCAATTAGATAAAGCTGCAAACTCCATTTTATATTTGTCTCTGATTTATGCTCCATTGTCTCGCTGCAGAAGGTGTGGAGCAAACAGGAACATTGGGCAGCAGGAAGAGAGGTTCCAGTCAATTCAGCTGCTTCCTAGTGGCTCCACCCTTCCCATGGAAATGTTATTTGTATTGGGCAGGCATTTATCTTCTCCTCTCCTTATGTTTGATACAGTGCCAGTTTCATCTTCATAAGAAAGTGAGGGTGGGCAGGAGTATGGTTTGTGTGGGGAGTTAAATTTTGCATAGCATTTGGCTATTGCACATCCCTGACTTTCCCTCTGAGCCATCCCTGCATCAGGAAGCTGTCACTGGTCAGTACCATTTTCCAGACTTTTTAAAGATAGCAGAGTAACTAAGGGGAGGTATCCCAGCCCTGCAACTGCCACCCTGAAAGGTCAGGCCCTAGTGAAATGGAAGAGGAAGGGAAACAAACTTTTTAAAGTGAAAGCTCTTAAACAAATGAAGCCTGTAAACAAAATATCTCCCTATTTTGCAAGTGTGCAGGAGGGCAGTAGTGTTTCCTGCTTTCCTTCTTGAGGGCAAATACCAATTAATGAAAAAGAATTGAAGTCTGTGGTGACTAATGCAAACTAGTCCTAGGTATGATTAGTGTGTTCCTCTTGAAACTGCTGAGGAGAAAATTCTTGTCATCTATTTTACCTACTACGGGCCAAACAAACAGATTTAATTGCTTAGTCCAGAAATCACCTTTTTCTAAATAATTTTTTTATCTGGGAACCAGATTAAAACCACTAGCTTTCAGAATTTTTAATTAGTGATTTAATAGTGAGATAAGCTTTGGCTCTCTGTGGTTGAACTGAACCTCTCCTTCTTCTTTCTCACCCCTCCTTTCAAAACAGAAATAATATCCTTTTCCATTATTAAAATGCAACTCTTCCTACCATATATTTGCTTTATTACAGAAGCTTTACCATACTTCCTCTAGACTATTTTCCTTTAACAAACCTTTAGGTTTGGTCACCAAATTTTGTGAACCCTAGGTTTGTTGCTGATAAAAGTGCATTTCAATTGATGTAGTCTGAAATGATATAATAAAAACTGAGACACTGGAAAAAGGGACTGGAAACTTGGGCTTTGAGAGCAGAGCAGAATATCTTCTGTCATCATAAGTGACAGTATAAGATCTTGTATTCCTATTCTCTTGTATGGATACATCTATGTAACTTTTAAAGAAGTAAAATCTTTTAATTTACAAGTTTTGAATTAAATTCAGATGTTTGGCTTAAAATAAAATCAGCATGCATGACCATTTGCATTACACAAATTTTCATTTTGTTGCATGAGGAATAAATTAAAAATCTAATATTATGATGATCTTAGAAATATTGTAATAGAATTTCAGAGGAAATGGCAGAAGAATTTATAGGAGCAAGCATTAAACTTCAGTTTGCTCCAGTTAATTCATGGTTTCTGATAGTTGATCATGGCTCTTGAAGTTAACATTTCCTAGCTAAATATCAATTTCATTGTGGAAAGCACTAAAACTTTTCTCTTTGTGTCCAAATTTGGTATTTTTTTTTCAAAGAACTGTGAATTTCTTCCAGATGGATTCAGGCATTGGTAATAGATCTGCAGTTCAAGTGAACTTCATAACTATGCACTTAATGGTACAGTTTTGATAACTGACTTCATAGCAAAACTGTCCATGAAACATAAATATAACTGTGGAATAATTCCATAGCTAAACTTAGAATTGGTGTTTGGCACTATAACTACATGCATCACTAAAAGCACATTAGTGATATAAAAATGAGACCATCTCTTTTGTCAGTCTTAAGATGCATTTTTTAATGTATCAGGAACCAATTTATGAGAATTCTCCAATTTGTTTACAGTTTTCTGCTGGTTACTTGTTTCTGATGCTTACTTTCACTTTGACTGACAATATTAAATTTCAGTTAATTGTGTTCAACAGCACTTGCTTGACCATGGCCCTGCTGCCATCCACTTCCAAATCATGCCATGTTCCTTTTCTGGGCAGACACCTCCTGTGCTTTTGAGAACGTGTTTACCACCTCAATTACTGAAACATGAGTTTAGCCTCTTGCTGGAAATTTTGCAAAGGATTTTTTTAAGAAATCCAGTGAATCACTGGCTTTATTAAGCTGTAGTAATGCATTAATTTGTATTCTCCTAGTGTTAGGTCCTGTGTGTGGAGAGTTCTCATACTGACTGAGAATTGGTATTAATGCAGATGAATTAGATTTTTTTGTTGTTGTTAAACAAGGAAGGTAATCCAGCAGTGGAAAATCTTAACTACAGTGTTTCCACTCATCTTCATCCTTGACCGTCTGTCTCAGTGTGTGTACTCTACCTTGATGTGTCTAATCATTGCCACTTTCGCTGTTACAATCTCAGGACAGGTCTGTTCTCTTAGGCGTGATCAAGTGTAGGTTTCCAGTTCTGTGGCTACTTCAAGGGAAGTATAACACTACAGCAGTAATACATAGCCCTACTGAGAGGTACAGACTGGTGGTGGTGGAACCTACATAGCATTGGGCTGACAGTTCATGGCAAGGATCAGTCTCTTAGCATGAGCAGAAGTGGTTTGCCATGGAAACACTTCTCTTGCCAGCAGAATGGCTGTTAGCACCCATGCCTGTTCTGGACACCTGCCTGAGCCCCCAAACAAGGAGACCTGCCCTCGGGAGCGCTGGCACCACCCCGGCTGGTGGGCGATGCCCTGTCCCCAGTGCCGCAGCTCAGGAGCCCCTGGGTAGAGCAAACAAATGTGTGAAAGTGCCTGCCCCAGGGACAGCTGGCAGTTGCTGCTGTACCCCACTGACACAGGAGTCAGCTTCCTTTGCCCAGTGCTTTAAACCCCAGTAAATCCTGACACTTCCTTGCAGAGTTGACGGTTGTGTTTTGGAGGCCTCAGACATGGAGTGTGGAGCAGCGCAGGCCGCGCTTGTGCTGCGGGGCAGTGTCAGTGCCTGTGTTAGCCCTGAGTGAGGGCTCTCATCTCCACTTCTGCCTCTCACCTTACACCGATTTCCTAGGAGGAAGGTGATGAATGGGGCATAGCCAGGATTAGCTACTGCTGCCTCAGGATCATCGAGGCAGAGGTGGAGTCCCCCCTGTGTGTGGGGACAGCACAGACACAGCTGCCAAGGGCTGCACCAGCACGGGGCACAAGTCAATGAACAGTGAGCGTGTTTGCCGAAACTTTGTTATGTTTAACCTTAGTGAGCACCCCGTGTCTGCACTTTCAAATTGAAAGCATTTTCTGTCCATGTATAAAATGTATTGCAGTGACCTTGTTTATGGTGGATTAATAAACTTTTAGTAAATCTTACACTGGTGATAGAAAATCATGAAACTTGCTAAGGTTAATTTTTAAGGATATGAGATAAGTATTTTGCATCCTTTGAATGCAAGCTCACAGGGTACCTCTTATGACTAGAACACTTCTGAAGAAAGCAAATAGAGCTTGACAGTCACGACAATTAAATGGGATTAGCAGCCTCAGAAAATAAAAACTATGATTTGCATTACAGTAATGCTTGCTTGTTTAAAATTTACAAATGAATGTACTCTTTGTGTGGTTTCAGAGTTAGACTTAGTTTAAAATTTGGAGAAAAATACTTATTATAGTCCTGCTGCTGAGTCAATACCCATGAAAGACAGATGGATGGATGCACACATTCTTGTGGGACAGCAGCACGTATCTGATTTTTGTCTCACCTTGTCTTTTTTTTGACAGAACATTAATTTGGATGCTTTTTCTTGCCTGCAAGTAGTTTATAATTTGCCTTGGAGAATAAAGGATAGAAACTTCTTTGTACTCAGAATTGTTAGCTTCTGTAGCTGCATAACACGGTATACACTGGGCATCTGACACGTCCTTTTAAGGCAAACTTTGTAGAGATTCCCATCCCCTATGGAACTGTACAGGAAAAGCCTTCAGTAAAAATGGCTGGAGGCCAGGACACGTAGGGCAATTTGAAACAGATTTTTTCTAAGTGAGATCATGTGAAAATCCTTCTTTTTTTCTTTAAGAGGGACTCTTTTGCTTAAAAATGCTTTTTGTAAGTATCTGATTCTAAACAACTGTTAACTTGTATAGCTGTGTTCAGCAGCAGATACTTTCTTTTGAGTAAATACATTTGGTTCTGAAGTAATGCCTGGTAGTAACTTATGTCATTGTTTCTATTTAGTGGGGTTGAATGACAGTGATTTTCTCAAAAACTGTTTTGACTTTCTTCAGATGGGTGGTTCTAAGTTTGGGACTATTTTATTTTTTTTAAAGCCACAATAACCCTTCCCTCCTCCCACCTACACTCTCCCTCCTCCCCCCACTTTTTTTTTCACCCCTCCTCCTCCTCAAACCAGTGCAGATTTTAGTACATATTTAGAGGAGAAACATAATTAAACTTCTTGCTGCTTGTACAAAACTCTCTCTTACCCAAAGTGGACGCTGTTCTGGATGTATAAGCAGCACAGGCTGGCAGATGTCGGTGCCCTGGAGGAGCTGGCAGGAAGGGAAGGCCCCACAGCGAGGATGGGATGCTGCTGTCACAGCCACAATGAGGATGGAGTGCTGCTGTCACAGCCACCTCCAGTGCCCTGCTTGGACTGTCCCCAGTCCCAGCAGCTGGGCCAAGCAGGTTTTAGGCCTTGGGAGCCTGGGCTTGCCCTCCTCACTGATACTCGCTCACGGAAACCACACTTGAACCATTCAGTGCCTTTGCTGCTGCCCTTCCAAGACTCAGCCCCGTATTCTGGGGTCAACACAGGATTTTTCCCGAGGACCTTATTCAGGCAGACCTTTATTTAGACAACATTTTGGTTACCAACTAAGCCTTAAGAGATACAGTGAAGTGAAACGGTGTGTGGCTTGTGCATACACACAGGACCGGAACACCAAGTATATACCTAAATATTTCTGCACTTCCTTGCTGTTCTGAAATGCTTGCATGAAGATGGAATCTGATCTTGAAAATCCTAGCTGGCTGAATTATAGATGAATTCTAAACAAATCTTCTTGCTCTGCTTTGCATGTCTGTACCATGGCTCTCCCCAGGATAAAACTGGACATTACTAATTGCAAAAACCTTACTTTGCTTTCCTGCTAAGAAAACTCTGCTATATTGCTTTCCTGTTGATATTTCCACTGCTACAGCCTCTTATTTATAGGCAACATTATCTTAGTATCCCTGGTTTTGCTTGAATAAGAATAATTTAATTAAAAAGTATTTTTCTGTTGTCCCTAATCAGTTGACCATATACTAGAAGCCTTCACAGAAAAAGATAATGCATCAAATACACCTGCATTTGGGAAGGGATTTGGTTGAAGTTAAACATTCATGGTGAAAAGCAGCTCCTGCCTTGCTGCTGTCATGGACCCCAGCAGAGTATTTCCCTTCTGCACTGAGCATGGGCAGAACACAAGTCAGAGCTCAGGCCAGTACCCACCAGGCAGAAGGATGTGTTGGAGCAGGACCTGTTCTGCAGCTCCTGCTGAAATTCCCACTGCATGACCAGCATGAGCTGCCACTGCTTTGGTTCACTTCATAACACTGCAGGGGATCAATTAGAAATTCCATTATATATCATAATTGGAACTCAATACTGTGTTAAGTCAATGAAGCATGTGTAGTTCAGGCACATATCTGGTGTGCTAAGACTAAATGCTTTTTGCTTAATTTTGCAAGAAGCTGTTCCCTTACCTTGCTGACATTGTTATATTAATCATACCCTATACAAGTAAAAAGTACAAGTAACTTTTTAAGAAAATAAAGACTAACACCTTTTTACGATGGTCTGTCTTGATGGCAGCCTTTATTGTTAATTAATGATGGTATGAAAAAGTCTTTGATATGGAAAGCTATTTCTATTTGAAAGAATCTAGTGGGTTTTAATTAAAAAGTAAACAAAGATTGTGAGATTAAATATCAGCGATAAAGCACTGGTCTTTGAATGGAATGAACAGAATTGGAACAAAATACAACCAAGTTAAAGTTCAGTCAGTGCACCTGAGCATTTTGTTCTCCTGAACAATAATGGAACCTTAGATAACTGAGGATTGAGACCTCTCAGTCATTTGCAGCACAGCCTTGCCCACACATTCTGCTGGGTATTTCAAACCTACTCTCAATGTGGCAGTGCAGCATAATGACACTACAACTTGCCTTGTGGTGTCCTGAGTTTTGGGTGCAGTACCTGCATCTCCTGCCCACCCCCAGCAGTGCCTGCTGCTCTTTCTGCTTGTGTTGAATTGCTGCAAAATAGTGCTTTGAAAGTTTCTACAGGGTATTGAATAAGAACTGTTACTTTGGAGTTTGACTGTCCATTCTCCTTTCACACTTGTACTTCTTTACTCATAAACTCCATTGTAGCAGGCTTATGGCTTGATTTCTATATTCCTAAAACTACATTTTCATTAAATAAAAGGTTGAGCTAGAAGTTCATGTAATTGTAATTTTTTTCACTTTGTCTTACTTTCCTTAGACTTTCTTCTTAAGATATATATTATTAGAAAATTAAATAAACATTTTATAATGTGTTTAGGGTCATCATCCTTTTTTAAAAATATTGTTATAACACTTTTTAAGTGGTTAAAGAACAGCTTGTCTCAGTGGCCAAATCTAAAATATTTTTGAATGTTTCCTGGATTATAATCAACCTTGTGCATCACCTACCGAACTTTAATTGGTCAGAGATACATGGAAGGGGTGAGGTAGAGGGGCAGCAGCAGCAGATTATTGTTGTCTTTCATTCTTTGTGCCACGTTCATTTTTGCAATATTTTTGCTGGAAGTAAAGCAGAACAAGAGTATGAAGCTGTTGATAGACAAGGTCTTCTAAAGCTTAGGGTATGAAATCCACACTACTTGTGCTTCTGCTAAGAAAACTAGGAATGGGGAAAATTACCTCAACCAGAAAAATGTGCTATGCATGAATTGAAAGATTTTCATCTACTACCTTTATGAAAGATAAATCTAGGCAGCTCTTAGTAGCTAGAAGCAGCTAAGGAAGTTCTCAAGAAAAGTCATGTCTTTCACCTAAATTAAAAAAATAAAATTTAAAAAAAAAAAAAAAAAAAACAAACAAAAAAACCCCAAACAAACAAAAAACAAAAATAAATAAGTAAATTAAAAAAAAACCAAAAAAAAAACCAACCAAACAAAGCAGAAAGAGTCAGTTTGAATCATTATGTGCAAGGATAGTAAGAATGAGAGGAATCTATGTTCTCTTTATGAATATCTATCAGGCACCTCAGTCAGCCTGTTGTGCTAATGTGAGTTCCTGGAGTTAAATCAGTGCAGGCTGACAGGCACCCAGGTGCTCTCAGTGCAGTCGGTGGGAAACACTGAGCACAATTAACTGGGAAATGCCTGTGCCTGTCACCTCAGGACCTGCTGTGTCATCTGTTCATTTCCCAGCCAAGCCTGTGCCTGGCATCACAGCTGGCAGCAAGGAATCAAGTACATGAGCTTACTGCGTGGGGGAAAATTGGAGCAGTAACAATCTTGATGTTTTCCTTTGGAAAAAGTGCTGAGAAAATGCAGCATGGACTGTGCCTTTGCTGGAAAGGCAGAAGGAATGTGAGTTTCGAGTAACTTTTATAGCAACACTTGCAGTGACAGACTTCAGCTTTCTTTAGCCAACTTTTCTGAGAGGTATGTTTGAGTTACCAGTTACCTGCTTTCTGCTGTAGAATGTAATTACTCTGGTTTGGGTAAGTGAAGGGGGTTTGAAGAGAAGAAAAAAGATGTGGAGAGAAATTAAATAATCACACTCTGCATTACTCTATTTGGAAGGTAAATTTGAAAGACCTGTCAACACAGTTGAGCCTTGGGGAAGAGCTACCAAGTCACAATACCAAGTTTGCTTATAAAATTACATATTTGAAAGCCATTCTATTGGGGAGAAAAATAAACTTGAAAGAATATATAATAACCTGGGCTTCTTTAGTAGCAATAGATTAGTAGCAATAGATTAGAAAAGTATTCTGAGAAAGACTGAGTTATTATTGATGTTACTGTTTCCGTTTGCAGACTCCTAGGCTTTGAGAAGGACTGTTCCACCAGAGTTACAGTAACAGTCTCCTCAGGAGATACTTCCTGGGTTACTACTGGAAAAACTAAATTGTTTTCAGATGCTTCGGAAATTTTTTTCTGTTTATGCACCAGATTGTTCTGTATGATTTTTTTTTCCTTTCCCCCACAAAGAAGATTAACTAGGCATCACTAAGGTCTGTCAGGTTACCAGGATTTTCCATGCAGCACTCAGTGTGTTGTCTCAGGAGACGTTACTGCTCGTGATCTCAGAGCCTGTCCAGATTTGCTGTGTCATATCATACTGGGGGTGGGTTTCAAAGCAAGGAGAATTCCATTCCCATCAGGGACTGACAGGCTTTTTTCCATTGGGTTGAATCAGCTGTGCCTTAGCTGAGAACAAATTTCATATCCCAGTGGTGTTTTGAAACAAAAACCAGCAGTGATTTAAAATAATAGTGGATACTACTGGAACCATGTTCTGTGAAGAAATATAAATAGTTCAGCAATATACAGACTAAAACAGAGCAAAGGAACTCGATACCAAGAAGTATAAAGTATGGTGGCATGACCAGAAGGTGCTACAGTTGACAGTGGAAGCTGATGGCTAAGGAGAATTGGAATTACAAGCCAGAAAGTTGTGACTGTGGCAAAACATGATAAGAACAAAAGGCACAAGGAAAACTGAGAACGTGTTTGAGCGAGTGAGGGCGTTGCAGTAGCTGCTGAGAACGAGAGGGGAGCAGCATCCAGTCCAAGGACAGGCGTGTGTCCGAGTTGTTGGTGCACTCTGGGGGGAGAGATGGTAGCACTGGATTCTTGAATAGTTTGCAAAGTGTCATAAAGTTCTACTGGACAGCTAGGGAGGAGAACACTGAGTCCTTCCAGCCAGCTGATCTGGCAACAAGCACCGTGCATGACTGCAGGTATCTGTACTTGTAAGATGACTTGGAAACTTTGAGGCATGGTTTGTTCTCACTTCACAGAGCTTAAGCTGGTGCATATGGGAAGAGTGCCATGAATTTTGGATTAATGGATTAATGCTCAGCCATCTCTTCTTTAAAGATTGTAGCCTAAATTTTGATTTACAGAGAAAACAGTGAGATGTTGGCAGGGTGTCAGTTATGCTACACATAAAAAAAAATAAGGTTGAATATTAAGCAAAATGGATACAGCTGTCAAATTTTTGTGCTAAGTAGGGATATAGTGAGATCTTTCAGTAATGTTAATGCAGTGTTCTCTGCCTTCCTGTACAACAGTCCATAATGACAGAAAAAAAATGCATCTTCAAATACCAGGGCATGCTGAATTGTGGCTTTGAGTTTTTGAAGTACTTTCCTCATTGGTTTCCAATTGGATTGTCACATTCCCCTTACATTTGGGGTTCTTGTGCACAAATATGCCTCCTCTGACACTTGAATTTGCATGCAATCCAGGTCAACATACATGAAATTAACAGGGAATTTTAATTTGTCCTTATGATGAGAGCTCATTGGGTTGGTAGTTCAAATGGCAAGAAGCTCCCCTCGATAATCACCTTGGTACCCTATCACTTCCTCTTCTTACTCACTTCCAGTAAAAACCAAAACTTTATATTTTTCTACTCTTGAGTTCTCTGTCTCAATTTACAGTGTGCTATTTATTTACACTATGTCTAAATAATCTGTGATTATGTCCTTGCCACTCTGTCACCTCTGAAGCTGAAGATTAGAGATATGCACAATAACCTGTTTACACCATATAATTTTTACCAGAAAGTTTTAGCTTGCTTGTATAATTAAAAAAAAATCCTTCTCCCTCTTCTCTATTGAGAAGAATTTACTCTTTTGTGCCTTTTTCTTGGTTATTCACATAGCCACTAAACTCTTCACACTTCTTTTCTCCCAGTTATTTTGCTGTGTAAATTTTAGATAGGTGATTCAAATGTTTGTTTTGGAACTGCAGGTGATGGACTGGAATTGTGGATAACAATGTGGTCTGCCTGACTCCCACTTCCGAGCAGTAAGGACTGTCAAGAGCTTCTTCTGCCTTGATACCAGGAGAGAATTTTGCTTTCATCTTTCCCCATACCATCATAAATTCTTGAAAAGGGGAGGAAAAATATTTCATCACAAACTAGTGCCTAGCAAATCAAAAAGAGGTGTCAGCATTGGTATCTTTGGCCTCAGCAGGACAAATCATTGCTGAAGGTAGTGCTTATTTCAATGCAAGGGTTGTTTGCAAAGGCAGCACTGAAACCACAGCAATTCAGTTCCACTCAGACAGTTCTGAATTAATAAAGATTGAAAAGTTGATACAGGAACAAATTGCTGCTTAAAAATGAAACATAGGTCCTTAAACCAGTTTTTCATTTGTTGTTTTTATTTGCTTTCAGTAGTTTATGATCTAAATGTGTAAAAGTAAAATTAATATTAAACCCCCTGGCTAGACATGGATTAAATTCTGTACAAAATGAATATGCTCCTAAACTTATTAAAAATTCAGTGAGCTTTCTCTGCTCAATCTTTTTTTAATTGAAAATTTAGTAATTTTATGTCACTTTAAGCAGAATATGCACCATACCAAATTTCTGCCTATGAAGAACATTAAAATCCAAAGCTTAGGGCTCTTATCTATTTTTCTGTCCACTTTGGTAAAAAAAAGCATATATGTAATCTCTTCCTATGCTATCTTACCTTGGAGTGAAGTCCTGGTTATTTCTCTTGTTGTACATGGCCCTGTACTTTATTTACTTTGGAAAACCAAAATGTACAGCCTAGTCTGCTGCAGTTTATATGTATATACATCTTAAGTTTTGTTGACAAACACGGTTCCTATGATAGAGTTGTTGATGTACTTTGACAAGCACATGCTTTTCTGGTTAAAACTTATGACTAAAGAGCAGTTTTTTTCAAATGCCTAATTCTACTTTAAATTTAGCATGCTGCACATTAAACCTTTGACTCCTGCTGGGAAGGGCAGGAAGCCTGCAGCTTTAATCAGAAATTTCATCAGAACTAAGAAGCGCAAGCTGTTATGACATGATATTTAACTTGAAATGTTTTATCTTTTATACCTGCTTTTTAACTCAGTAAGATTTGTGTTTGCTAGTCCCAGTGTAAAAAGAAGTGCAGTGTGCCTAAACTCTTCCTAGAGATCCTGTTAGTATTTTTCCAGAGCAGCAGCAATACAGCCAGCTGAACTCCCAAACTGGAGATCTGGCATGCACAGAGCCCTTAGCGTACAGTGTGTACTGTGTAATTTGGAAAAGATTAGTATAAAAGGACAACTCAAAGTCCATATGATATCAGTTATGGTGTGAAGTACTGGTTAACATCATCACTCAAACTAAACATGCTACAGGCACTGAGTAACTTCAAGGGATGCACAGACAGATCATTAAAGTTGGCCAGCAGAACTCAGCTAGCTTCCAGGAATTCATGAGCTGGATAAAAACAGTGGTGATTGTTACTGTCCCTGTACTACACATGGAGGGAGGATTTTTACACTCTACAATCTCCCAAACAGGAAAGTCCTACCTAAACAGAACTGGGTGTGAGGATCAGGTGTGAAGTTGCCAGAGGTATCAAGTTTAACCCAAGGATTCCAGCCTGAGGCATACATTGGCATAAACACATGTATATCAGTTTGTCATAGGCCAGTAACATCCAGCCTTTTCCTTCCACAACCTATAATTTTGACCACTTGTATAAACATTAGTTTCCTTTCAAAGATATTTCTATTAAACCTGTATCTCTAAAGCATCAACAGAAAGAGCAACATTGACAACTTTATGTGTCTTTCAACATTTGTCAGAAGAAAGAAATGAACAGTTGGCTTCCTGCTCTCTTATATTAAACTTCTGTAAAATCTTATATCCATTGCTGCAATTGAATCATTTCTACAGCATTCTGAAACTGTTAGGTTTTTTTCATCTTCAGTGGACAATATTTTCTTTTGCTGTAGACTTGTAAGATTTAAGTATCTTCCATGAAAGTTCAGTATTTATAAAGGATCAAATGTTGGCATATTTTTGATTAGTAGTAATGGAAAATGTCTTTTTAACATTCATATCAAAGCCTCTGGCTTCACCTCATAGATAGCAATCAAATGAAAACTGGAACATCTCTGATATCCACATGTGGAAAATATGAAATATTCAGTAAGAGTGTTACATAACTTCTGGTTGTGCCATTGGGAATAGAAGAGCTAAGAATTCAGAATAAGCATAATGCCTTATTTCTGGTAGTATCTGACCTGTCACTCTCCTTGTTTAATCCCTTCTTACATGTTTAAAGCCTGATTCTAAAGATTCCACATCTCTTAGCTTTTCAGATTGAATATAATTTGCAGAGAAACTATTACCAATTTTTACTTTTTGTAACTTAGTTTCCCACCAGCTCAAAAATCAGAACAAAAATAACACTTTTAGTGCTGTGAGAACTCTCCTCGGGTATAAGCAGTTTTTACTTCCTATCTCTAGATAACTACTGTAGTGATACCCCAGGGCAATTTAAAACCCCTTGAAAAGCTCAAGATTTGAACACATGGTAAAGTGCTCCAACATAAAGTAAATATTTTTCAGAAGTGATAAAATTCCACCTGATTACTACTAAGGTCCCCAAGCAATGGGGTCAGCAATTTAATATTCAGTTCAGTTGTAATCTCACATATGGAATGCACTTATTATTAAATGAGGAAAATTTCTGCCTTTTTTTTTTTTTTTGTATGCTTGCAAAAAAAGATTAAAATAGCCACACTTGTGGAAGTCTTTAGGGTTCTCACTCTTACTGGCTTCCATATTTACTTTTTTTTTTTAATATTGGGAGGGAAAAGATTAATCTTTAAACTATGTCTCTTGGTGGTATGATCACAAACAGTTTCCTTTTTTTTTGTTTGTTTAACCAGTGTTTAAAAATAAGTTAAGTGATAGAAACAAGTCCAGTTCTATTCCAGAATAATTCAACTGCAGGATGGCTAACACTGTCTTTAGGCTACACTGAAACTGCCTAAATTTTCAGAAAGCACAATGTTGATTATGTACATAACTGAAGAATTATGGAAGAGATTAGCTCAACCTCTGCTTTGTACCCACATGCAGCTAGAATGGGGATTTTATCACAGTGTGAGCTGTCAGCATACGAATGACCAGCCCAAATTCTCTGCTGTTTTCTACCTGGAGCATCAGAATAGAAAGTTCTGGCCTTTCTATAAATCCTGTTCCTTCATTTGAAGTGGGGTACAGAAAAAAACTATACACTGCATGTCTTGCATGTACACATAACTTAAAGTTTTGTGGGTGAGGTCACTTTTGCAAGATTTTAATGGGTTCTCTAATGTATAAGAGGAGTACAATGATACAATGCAGTCTTTTGGGGAGGATGTTTTTGTATCTTTCTCCCTTGCACATACGCTTATTTTCACACAAAATCTAACTGACTCAATTCTGTCCAAGACTTCTTCTTTTCTGTAATTTTGAACAAGCTAGTTTGGGTCTGCCAGATGTTACTGGGGAGACAAATTAAGTCTGTGATCACGTAAGCTTTGCGTCCATAGGAAATAAAAATATCCATGAAAAGTTACCTGTAAGCTAATCACTGGGTTAGGAAGGAGAAAGATGACAGCTGACTTCTTCATACACCATTTTAGAGATGTTACCCATCCCTTGCTATTATTCCCATCATTGGAAATGAATGTGGTTGTGCTGCTGCTGTGCTAAACTTAAGGGAGGTGCAAGAGGGGCTATTTGCAACCCAAGAGACAAGACCACAGCCATGTCCTTTGAAGCTGTGACCTTCACTTAGCTTTTCTAGTCTGCTTCTGATCTTAGCTAATATCCAAAAGGTGTGATTAAAAACTGAAGTAATGGCATGTTCCTTGTCATCCTGTACAGAGTGCTGCACACAATTTTACACCTTAGTCAAAATCTGAATGTAGGAATGGGTTAGTCTCTTATCCTGATCTGTAACTAAGGCACCACAGCACTATTACAAATAGTCTAAGGAAAATAAGTATTACTCAGGCAAGTTTTTGAAGTAAAGCCAGAGATACAAGAATTTTCCATTCCCCTTAGAAGAAAAATAGGGAACAGAGTACTGTAATTTGTAATTTGGTCAGTTTGGAGTCAGGGATTACTAATGCTAGTCAAAAAGCAGCAATTGCCTCTATCCAAGCAATTCAGATATGTTGGAATTATAATCTCCTCCAGTATAAATATAGCTGCTAATCACCAGCCTTTCTTGGCTGAAGTGTTAAAACTATATGTAAAAAGTCTCAAATATACATTTTGATCTAATGTGAGTGGCTGTACATGAGTTTCTTGTTAGGTGTTTGTAAGCAACTGGTGTAGCTGAACTGGCTTTGCACATGTTAGAAATACTGCAGGTACATTTTGTGCTTGCCTGTCAGGTTTCTCACAGTAGCTCCCTCACTTCCCACCTTGCTCACTGACCCATGCAGGACAACTAATGAAGGTGGAAGTGTTGCCAGCCTCTGTGCCAGTGGAGGTTATTTATCCCACACAGTCTTGTGCTCAGATAACTTGTTTTGTTTGTGGAAAAAGTAGTGATGATTTCAGTGATAGAATCCATTTTGTCCAACTTGCCAATATTGAAAAGGATTGCAAAGGTGACAGGTTTAGGCTGGAGGAAGTTGGAGCTGCTTTTTGGTGCATTCAGGAGAGGGGAACAAAGGGCAGACTGAAAGAACACGGATGCTGTTGACAGCTGGTGGTGTTAAAGTTCACTGCTTTTAAGCATTCCTTTCACATGGATTGATTTCTAGTGACTGAAGCATAAACTTACACACAGAGTAGTGAAGTCTGAACATCTGGAAAATTAATTTTAAAGTCATCTTGCTAGCAACTCTGGGCCTCTGCCTGATGCCTTAAACTTCAAAGATCATTGCAGGTTTTCTTCCTTTGCAATTAAAATATGAGATCACAGTTTATTTCAAAAGAGTCTTCCAGGAAGGTCAAAGAAAACAGAAATAGCAGAGATACTAAAGGTTAACGATAAACCAAGACACACACACAGCCCCCAGAATCCCCAGCAAAATAACTCTTAATGTTGTAGCAACAAGGCAAAAACTTACTAGCTCATCTCCATTAATCATAAACTAGCCATAAAAGCAAACCCACTATAATCTTCAGCTGAATAACTTCAAATCTATTATATAAAATTTCTCATGTAGAAAACTACGTGTGAGCCGTAGTACTGAGGGCATGACAATTCACAATTCTTGTGTTCATAATATACTGTGTCCCTTCCTTGCTTTCTGCCAGGGTACAACTTGGGTCGAGTCTTTTTTCAAAAGTCATTCCTCTGCAGCTGTCAAAAGAGTTTTCGGATGCTCCAGGAATTCTTACTCAAGGAAAAACTGCTACATGCTTAAAATTGCTTTTTCCAAACAGACCTTTAGCAAAGCCACGAAAATTATAGTTAAAGGGATAAAGTACTTACATCTGTACTCTGATGTATAAGATACAGTTTAAAAATCCAGCAAATTTATGGGATGACAGCTATAGCATACTCTGAAATGGAACTGGGGTGGGGAAGAGTTGGAGATTTCTCTCCTGAAGTAATTTTATGACTGCTTGTGTTACAGATTGCCCTGAAATATGACCCCCAGGTAGAAGAAGATCTGCGTAACTGGATAGAAGAGGTTACAGGGCTGAGTATTGGTGCAAACTTTCAGCTGGGATTAAAAGATGGCATAATCTTATGCGAGTAAGCATTTATTAAGTAAACTTATTTTTAGGAGTTTTCTATTTTCAAGGAACTAAGGGACTTTCTGAAAACTCCCCTTCAAAAGACATCAACAATTACAGTCAAAGATAGCTGACTGTAGGGTGGGAGACAACTTCTTGGAAACTGTTGGGAAAATGAACACTTAATCTCTTTTATATTTCAGCTAAGATTTCTAAATTCAATGGCATAGCTCGTTTCTATAGTAATCAAATGGCACATAAAAATTCTTACAGTCTGTTAGACTTGTGAGACCTGAGAACTGAGCTAGCCCACTTTATGAACCAAGAAAATAACCATTTTGATGAAACTAATGCAACTAATAAAGCATGAGTGGAAGTATTATATAATGCCTGCACAGATGGTATAAAAGGATGAGATTTATTGTTTAAGCATTTCCCTCTTTTTTCACCTCCCCAGGCTTATAAATAAGCTGCAGCCAGGATCAGTGAAGAAAATTAATCAATCAAAACTAAATTGGCATCAGGTAAAACAAAAAAACCACCAACCTCAGAACTACACCTCTAACCCCTTGAACCCCTAAACAATACTTTTGTTCTGTATTAACAAATTTTCTGTGATAATGGTACATCTTAAATCTTAGTAGCACCAGGTTTACATATGATACATATCCAAGAGTTGAGGATGCTGCAGACATGAGCAGTGCTTAACAGAATGCAGCTACACCTGAGGTGTTCATCAATGGCAGTTGAGTACCTGTGCTTAATAGCAGTGCTTTAGCTGTTCAGGGAAGTGTCAGATGGAAGAACAATCTAGAGCCCTACAGCAAGACCTTTTCTCAGTTAAAAAAAAAAAAAAAAAAGTTTTCTTTTTATTAAATCACAACCGAGTTTTCCATCCAGGCAGTGCTGCAAGGTATTAGGTCAACAGCTTGCCTGTACCTAGACATCTCTATATGAATTATCCTCCTGAGAAGGTGTTTGGAGAGGATGCAACCTGCATTTGGAACAAGCATTGGAAGGGTTGCTGCCTAGAGTTACTGCCTTTGCTCTTTCTGGGTCTAGCTTAATACTGTTGTTAGCCTCCTTGTTTTCTTGGCATTAAACACTTCTAAATATGGGCAAGGATTTTTTTTTTTAAGTTTTAATACCTCTTAAGACTTCAGAAGGAAAGAAGAGATTCAGTCCTTACTCTTTCTATTCTGCATTGCTTTCCAATTTCTACAGCACATAGTGCTGATAAACTCCAAGGCTTATTTGTCCCAGGAAGTGAGCAACATAATGCCTTCAGTCCATTTAAGGATCCCATCCACATAGTTAAGGTTTTATTTTATTCAAAATTATCAGTTGGTGAAGTCAAATAGCATGGATACTATGTCGCATTTTCTAATTTTGAAGCAGATTTTAGATTAGAATTTCTCTTGGAAGGGAAGGGACAGACAGTTGAGACAAGTTTTCTTATCAAAGCCCACTCTAACAAAATATATGGTACTCACTGATGGAGGGATGCCAGGCTGGATAACTTTTTAGTCTGATTTCTGAAATCAGTATTAAAACTAACAAAAAATAATCCTAGACTTCCCACTAGTCACTCTTAAGCATGCCAACAGTTTTGTCCAGTTTGCACAAGGCAAAGAACTTGAGGAAAACAAGCAAACAAACAAACCAACACCAGAAGGCTTTAAAATTACTTAATTTCTGATGTAAAACGCTGTGTCGAAAACTGGCTTTTTCGTTTCTGTTTAGCTGGAGAACATTGGGAATTTTATCAAAGCCATCCAAGTCTACGGCATGAAGCCACATGATATTTTTGAAGCAAATGATCTTTTTGAAAATGGAAATATGACTCAAGTACAGACTACTCTAGTGGCACTGGCAGGTCTGGTAAGTATTTGTACCCCTGGAGTTGGCCCAAATCCTCACAGCAGTTCAGATGTACCCTTACAACCCATGTCCATACAGAAAACAGCATCCAGCCTGTCAGGAGAGAACAGACAGTCCTGAGAGTCTGAGGTACTGCAGAGGTTGCATTTCAGAGGGCTGTGTGTTCCCACATGCCTCAGGGAAGGCTTAGAGTTCAGGCTGAGGGTCCCTGACTGCTTCCATGTGCATACACAGCACAGGGGAGGCTCAGAGGAGAACGCTGATCCCTGCAGAACATCCTTTTGACTCGGGTAGCTTTGGAGTGCCACCTTCAAATAGCACGGGGAGCTGGTACCTTCTCTCAGCCCTGACACACAGTCTCATGCATATAGACCTGCTTGTGGCATCATTTCAGAGCCCAGGCTTAGGGTGTGGAGGCAGAAAATACACTTCAAACACTGAATATTCTATTTTCCCTTTCCCTAAATAGGCAAAAACTAAAGGTTTTCATACCACAATTGATATTGGTGTCAAATACGCAGAGAAACAGGCACGAAGTTTTGATGCAGGAAAACTAAAAGCTGGTCAAAGTGTAATTGGCCTGCAGGTAAGTATGCAATTCAAGTTTGCAGTTAAATTGTTACTATTGAGAACAACTTTCTTGCTTTGATTAACTGATACATTGTTTATGCAAAACCAGGTGCAGAATAACAATGTATTCTTATCGGGGAAGGAGGAATGAGGTTTTAATTCTTGTAAGCAGTTGATTGGCTTTATAAGCTCAAGTCACTGCCTGGAAGGTTAGTTTGTTTATTTTAAATCTGCTGTAAGAGTGATAAGGAGGAAAGGAAAAGCTAATATTAGCAGCATCATCTCTGTCTTTTAAGGTGGTTTCAAAGTAGGAGTCTTTGGATAGTTAAAGTTCTTTGTATGGTAGAAATTTTTTCTTCTCTTCTCTTCTCTTTCCTTAGTAATTATAAAAGCCAAAGTAAAATCTTAAAATTCCTTGGGTAGAGAAATTGTGAGAGTATACATGAATCATTACTGTTCAAGATAAAAGTTGCTTTTACACTTTGAGGCATACATCCATTCCAATTGCAATGCAGTTGGGCAAATGGCAGTCACTGAAATGCCTTAGGATGACAGTTGCCTTTATTTTTCCATTTGAAAATCAGTAAGGAGAAAGGGTAATTTATTACAGGTAGTGGTCAAACTACATGAGGAAAACAAGCACTGAAATTACTATTATTTTAGTCAACCATCACAGTTACCAACCATGTTATCTTTCTTTAGACTATGCTTAATGTAGAAATAAAAATAATTTATTTTGTCCACCTCTTCCTTCCCCCAATAAAGATGGGCACCAACAAGTGTGCCAGTCAAGCAGGCATGACTGCTTATGGAACTAGAAGACATCTCTATGATCCAAAAATGCAAACTGATAAGCCATTTGACCAGACAACGATTAGCCTACAGATGGGCACTAACAAAGGAGCCAGTCAGGTAAGCAGGACTGTGTGTGACGTGCAGGAGGGACACAGCTCTCAGCCCAGTGGGACAGGAGAGCCTGGAGTGGTGCCCAGTAGCAGAGCCTGACAGGCAGCAGAGAGTGGGTACAGCTCAGCTGTGCTCTTATGCAGTAATTGAGGAACTTGAATTTCTTATCATAACCAGTGTGTTCTGTGCTGAGTGTCTTAAGGCATAAAAATGTCCTGGTGCTTCTAGAATTTCCTGCTGGCAGTGTTATACAAGGAGAAAACAGTAACTTCATTTTAAGTATTAACCAGACAGAGGCAAAGAAGAAATTGCTTACTGGCACTGCCTTAGCCAAAATACTTAGTATATTCTTTCCAAAGAGGAACATAAATTGGACCTTTCTGCAAGGACTTCCTTCGATGACTTACCTACTCGTGAACACGTGCTACTGCGCTGTGTTTCATTATAATTTAATTCCTACTTTTCAGCACTTTTAATGAGGCATACTAGTTGAAATCATAAATCTCATAATCACAGCTCTTGACCCTCTTACTGAACCTCTACAATCCTGTTTTACTAGGCTGGTATGCTGGCACCAGGTACCAGGAGAGACATCTACGACCAGAAGTACATATTACAGCCTGTGGATAATTCAACTATTTCGTTACAAATGGGTACCAACAAAGTAGCTTCACAGAAGGGAATGAGTGTGTATGGGCTTGGACGGCAAGTGTACGACCCCAAGTACTGTGCTGCTCCCACAGAACCTGTCATTCATAATGGCAGCCAAGGAACAGGAACGAACGGGTCAGAAATCAGCGATAGCGATTATCAGGCAGAATACCCAGATGACTATCACGGAGAGTACCAAGATGACTATCAAAGAGATTACCATGGTCAGTACAGTGACCAGGGCATTGATTACTAGCTTTGCATCTGAAGTTCAGTATTAGTCCATTATTTTATTCAGTAAGAACGAAACTAGCCTTGTGGAATTGTTACCTGTCTTTCCTACACACTACAATTAATGTACCTAAAGAAATACTGCCTTACATACATTCCTTTCTCCTTTCTCTGCCCTTTCCCTGTCTAGTTGCCTTTAGTGCTGTAACAGTTGTAGTCTACAGCATAAACAATAACTGCATATGAAGTAAAAGGAATACTGTGAAAGGGGGAGTGCTCTCATACAGCCAGGTTGTTTCGTAAGGAGCTATGCATTCTCACAATCTCTACTTAAGTAGGTTTTACATACCAAGTTAAGCCTTCATTTTACATATTTACAGCTTTTCTCTGGAGGAGATAAAAGAATCTCATGCTTAAAGTTATATGTGGTCTTTGCCAATTAAATTTAAGATATCTCATTAGTGATTTAATATCATTGCTATGTTTTTAAGGTATTGTTTGCTAATGGTAAGTCCTGCATTAGACATAAGTGTGCATTTGTGATCGTGTATTCATTCCATTATCAACACTGACCAAACTTAGAAATAGTTGTCTTACTAAAAAGGGAGCTTGTACAAAGTCTTGAGCCAACAGAAGTTCCATGATTGATGGTGCATTTACCTTTTATTGTGCCATAATATATCCATGTAGAAATGCTTTTTTCTTCCTTGAACTGTATTTATTGCCACACTTCTCAAACTGATCCCATTGTATTTTTATAAATAAATATTTTTTTTCTTAAAGGTACGTAGATGATCTTGTCTCATTTGTTATGCTACAAGTCTTAAAGATTATTAAAAGAATTATTCCCAGATAAGCATCACCTTTGCCTTTGTTAAGGGTAGTGTAGAATTCTGGTCTGTTGCAGTTTGGGTTCATTCTTTTCCATGGGATTTAATCTAATAATCTTGTAAAAATCTCTCAGGAATGAGTGACACTGACTTAATAGGAGAGGAATGTAGGTCCCTGTTCACTTCCCCTCTTCATGACTGAGGTTATGACCAGAGATCCTTAGCTGTTCACTAAATCCCTGCCATTTTCTCAAGGCAAACAAGGATTGCACATATTTACTGCTTCAGCCTGTTGCCTTAATACCATCACTTGGAGAACTCAAAACATCCTTGCTTTAGTTTATGTAAAGAGACACAGTCTTTGTTGCTGCTGGTCTCAGGTACTCAGTTACTGATAGCAGAGCTCTATTCCTAAGTGGAGGATGCTTTCTTCCTCAGCATGGAGTGCAGAGAAGCTACACTAATTTAACTGCACTGTTTTTAAAAGGAGAAAAAAGAGCATGTGTCAATGGGGGCCAATGTTGCAGTTTCTAACTTCCATAAAATAATTCAAGGTTATCTTAAAAGTATTCACTGCAGTTTAAATTCACTACATTCACATACGAAATGTTTTACATTTGCAAGTTCTGGATTTATGAAGGATTTTTTCCTCAAGACTGGAAATTGTTTGTGTGTGCTCCGTTAGTTTCTATCATCTTTGAATGTGATGTGGTGATCTGACTTTCAGCTGACCTATTTGTTGTGTAAGTCTTAAGCTTATTTATTTTACAGAATTTAAATTAGAAAGGCTCTCTAGAGGTCACTGGTCCAAGCCTTGCATCTGAGGCAAGAGAATTATTAGCAACAGATCTGTAAAGACCTGCTCTTCCTGAATGACACTATTTCTCCCCCTTCAAAATAATAGTATTTAATTATTTAGAGCTGTTGTATTGAATGCTGAAAAGCAATTCTACAATCAACAGCAAAAGATTTGTTGTTTTTATAGTTTGGGTGAAAGCAGTCTCTTTTTGAAAGCCTGACTTCCTTCTGAATCCAAAACTTCACCTTTAAACTACTTGAACACCCTTACTATGTACTTGAACAAGAAGAAACAAACAACACACAAGCTGTTGCCAGTATGTGTGTTTTCACAGAATCACTGGGTTGAAAGAGATCTCCAAGACCATCAAGTGCAACCCACGCCCTAACACCTCAACTAGACTATAGCACTGAGTGCCACATCCAGTCTTTTTTTAAACACATCCAGGGATAGTGACTCCCTCACCTCCCCGGGCAGATCATTCCAGTACTTGATTATTCTTGCTGTGAAAAACTTTTTCCTCATATCGAACTTGTATTTCCCTTGGTGCAGCTTGAGACTGTGTCCTTTCATTCTGTCAGTGCTGCCTGGAGAAAGAGACCGACCCCCAGCTGACCACAGCCACCTCTCAGGGAGTTGTTGAGTGATAATGTCACCCCTGAGTCTCCTTTCCTCCAGGCTAAACATCCCCAGCTCACTCAGCTGCTCCTCACAGGGTTTGTGTTCCCAGCCCCTCACCAGCCTCGTTGCCTCCTCTGGATGTGCTCAAGCATCTCAATGTCCTTCCTAAACTGAGACACACAGAGCTGGACACAGCACTCAATGTCCTTCCTAAACTGAGGAGTGAGAACTGGACACAGCACTCAAGATGTGCCCTCACCAGTGCCCAGCACAGGGGAAGAATGACTTCCTTTCATCCACAGAGGGATCCAGTGGAATCACAACTGAATTTGAAGTAGACACCAAGCAAGACCAAAATCAAGATGCCTTGCTTCAAACATTAGGCTGCAATACTTAGCCATTTTCAGTTAGCAGACACCAGTAGTCCGGTTCTCCTATTTTTAAGGAACAAATTTTTAAGTTAAAAAGTACCTTTCATTCTGCTGAATCTAATCTTCCATAGCTGCAGCAAAGATGAGTCCACACTTACTGCGCTGCATTGCAGGGCAGACCTCAAATTACTGGAAGTGGCTTAGCCCACCCTCAGAACCAGAAGGAGCTGTATTCCAAGGAGCTGTGCCTACACACAGCCTCTTTACAGCTGCCAGGACACTGCAGGGGAAGGCAGCCCTGAGAAACAAGCACTAAATAGCATCAGCTTAGGGTAGGAGTGCCTTATCCCTGTACTCAGGTGAAGGCTCTTGCCACGCAGGAATGCTACACCTGGAGGTTGTTGACACAATTGCTAGTGCAATGTATGTAAGATTGGGAGGTCTTGAGTTTTAACTGAAAGTTATAAAGCTATGCTTTCTGTACAAATTTAATCAAAAGCTATATATTTGGAAGACTTCTCTAAATACAGTTTTCAAAACTTTATAATGTAATTTCTGGACTAATGACAATACAGTATTCCTTAAACAGCATACACTCAAATACTGCTTGAGTGGCATTTTTCAGTACCTTCCTTCTTTAAAAGTTAACCCAGAATTTTTAGGAAGTGTATCTTTCTTCACTCTGGAGCTGCAGTGAAGGCAATGACACTGCATTATAACTGCAATGATTGCACAGAGTTGTTCAGATTGGAAGGGACCTCTGAAGGTCATCTAGGGATTGTCCAAAAACAAGGATATACTTAGATAAAAATTTCCCTCCCTTTTTCCACCTGAGTTCCTGAGTCAAAGGCCAAAACTTGCAGTGTGAGTGTCGAATACAAACAGGAAAAAAAACCCTGAATGTGTAATAAGAATTGGGATTTTTTTAACTTCAGCACAAACCTCTTATGCTTTGTAAATTGGTAAATATCATGTTTACATTGTGAAGACACTGCTTCTTGGAAGCAATCTTGGTAATCCCATGGCAGAGGAAAAGTTTTTCCCCTTGGTAAGTAACACATCTGCACACTTCCTCAGGGTTTAGAGAGCTATTGCTTTTTCAGGACTTTTCAGAAGTTCCCACAGCATCCACAGCCAAGAACAAAAAGTATCCAATGGTACAGATTTAAATAAGGAGAGGTGGTGAGTCACAGCCAGTACATTATCAGCTTCACCTGCCAGGCAGAAAGTAATTAATCTATTTCTTCTCTTTTTCATCATTTATCCTATATTCTACTTTTTGAAGTGGCTCATATCAGAGTAGACTGAAGTTAATTAAATGGTAGATAAAAAGCAAGTATTTCTTAGTATTTCTAGATAACTAGTCTCCTTTCAACAGCAGGAGACCAGATACACTATTTAAATAAAAATTTCTTATTCAGGCATCAGTGAGCTTTTCTTACATCATTTCCAAGCTGTGACTAATCGAGGGTTTATCAATCTATTCATTAAGACAGTTCTGAGTCACTTACCTGCAGTGATGTCTCACTTCCTGTATTGATACTTCACTGAAATCCCTCGTTGGCATCATTTTCCCACCAAAAACCTCAAATAAAATTTAAAGGAGCTTTTGAACAAAGAGAATAAAATGTGCCACCAAGTAAAATCTAAAACTACTCCATATTCAGTACAAGGTGGAGCCCACAAAGTGTATTACAGTCAGGATCCAGGTACAAAGTTTAAACAAGCTTTAAAATTGTTCAGAAGAAAGTGCTGGCAGACTGTTACCAAGTTAATTTTTTTAAAGTGTCTTACACTTACATTCTTCTGACTAGAGCCCTGACAGTTGCTCCATTTCCTCCATTATTTATTTCACACCCATGTTACAGCTAACATTTCTATGAAGTACTATTTATAACATTTTTCTCTCATGCCTGTCCTCTTATTTTATCTCTGTCATCTGCTACTTTGTCAAGCTCTAAATCCAGATGCAAATTTTTCTACTTCATCTTTTCAATTGCAGAAAGAAGGAAGGAAGGACTATTCTCAGCTGCCCTTTGGAGGGGAGCTGGACAGTTCATGATACGAACTTGTAAAAGCCATTCCCAGAAGAGCATAATTAAAAGAAAGACACCAAACTCATAACTGCTAATTATCTTGACTATAGAGAATTTCTATCAAGGGTAATTTCCATCAGTGAGCTCGGTCTGTTCCTTAATTGGCTGTTCAGATATGCATAATAAATCAAGACAGTCATCTCAAAGCACCTCCTCTACAAATGTTTCTGCATTTATTGTTCTAGGGATGACTGGCACAGCATTCCCAGAGAAGCATGAAAAAATCATGTTAGCTCCATGACCTTTTTGACTTATTAATTTGGTCTGACAACATAGAAATTTACAAAGAGTGAGTTTATTATCAACTTTTAGACCATCATAAGAAGTGTAGTAACAAAAATCAGATGTGATGACACACAAAATATTTTATTCATACAAAGATATTGTGTGTCATTTTACCAGTGCAGAAGATACAACAGATTTAGAGAACTAATACTTTGTCCTGGAGTATTGGTAACATTTACTGATATCACTGTTTTTGCTATTGCTGCTCTGCTTCCACACTTCCCGGTGTACTTCATGTTCAAGTCTACAAAGAGAGAAAAAAGGAGTCAAATAATGTGTAGAACTGTTTCTGTTTCTGCATTTCAATGTCGTAAGAGTAAACTGGGAAAAAATTAAGGTTCTTTCGTATCTCAAATCCACAGTCTTCTTGCAGGGAATAACACCCACCAGCCTCTGGTTTCTTGGCAAAAAATTACTGAAGAATGCAATAACAGACCCAAACAATGAAAAAAAAAATTAGTACAACTATCTCACTGTAGTAATAAACTGGAGGAGTGCTCTGCCTTTGCAGAATGTCCACAGAACTGTGTGAGGGCTCGCTAGAGCCTGCTACCTTTTGAAAGCAGATCAAGAAAAATCACCAACATCTGTTACACTTGTGTAAGTAGCTGTGACAGCAGAGGACTTGTAGCAGTGCCCAGCAAGCATGGGTGCCAGAGGAGCTGTTCCTGCAGAATCTTCCTCAAGCAGCCCTAGCTTGGCCCCCACAATGCTTGGGGAAAACCATTCCTGATTCTGAACTTGCTGGGGCAGCTTCTCAGGTTGGGCAATTTGCAGTGTATTTTCAGATGTCAGTGAGTGAGTGTTGACTCTGAGGACTTTCCCAAGCCTGGGTGTGAGGAAACACTCCCTTCTGGCTTTGTTACCCCATCATAAAACAGAGTAAATGAATATATATACTGGAAAAGAAAAAGAGAAAAAGAAAAAGAGATAAAGAGAGATAAAGAAAAAAAAAAAAAAAAAAGGTGAGGGGTAGAGGAAGGGCCTCTAAGCTCTGATCTTAGAGGTCTGGAACTTCAGCAGTTCTGGCATGAAATTAAGCAGCCTACCACTCTTCTGACTTTGATACAGCAGGCACGTGAAAGACTCTCTGAATGTGATTTATCCCCCACCCCCTTGGCACTGTCTAAACTTTTCTTCTGCTGGGCACAATGGGGAATGTGAAGAATAAAAGAGAATTATTTGATCCATCCACTTTGCACTAGCAGAGGGTTTCCTGAGGAGGGAAAGCAATAGAAGAAAAAAACAAGATACTGGATACAGCATGTTGGTTGCTGTGAGACCTCAGGAGATACATGGTAACCTCCATCCCTTCTTCTTGGAACATAAAGGCAAACACATAAATAAATACATATCCCATGCTCCTGTCTCACCATAGGCTGGAGCTCTGTCCCATCTTCATTATCCTGGAATGATCTTGTGTTTCTGTGTTTTCGCCCATCTGTTAACTTGTTACTCTGACTCACAAAGGTCTACAAGCAAAAATCAGGGTGTGATCTTTTGTGAAAGGAAACCATTATGCTAATAAAATTACCTGGTAAAGGAAGATAATTAGCCCAAGGCTAAGGCTAAGAAACTGTAGCTGGCTCCTGACTGGACAACACCCGATACTGGGAGGGACTGCGGAGGCAGCAAAAGTGATGAATGCAACTGAGAAGGATGAATCAAAAATCTCTGTTACATCTCCCACTGCAGGAGCGAGGATTCCGGCTGTATGAAATCCCTCCCCCGGCTTTCCGCCCACTGCTGCATGGTGTCCTGAGGGCCACAAAGCCTCCCTTCCACCCCCGGGATGTTTGGAACCTGATTGTAACACAGACAAGTCAAATGTGTTGGGAAACTCCAAATTCTTGTCTGTGTTAACAAACTTTTGATCATACAATGAGGAGGAGTTTGGCTGTGCTGCCCACAGTTTTTCCATAGAAGGGTACAGAGCCTGTCCTGCTTGGAAGACTCCTTGTCCCTGTGGGAAATCCTCTCTTCACCCACACCTCTAGGGCACGGCTAATTACACAGAATTAAGACCAGAGTTAAAGAGAAACTACCACAAAGTTTGGAAGTGGAGAAAGGAAAGCCTCTGTTTCATGCAGGAAAATTGGCTTAAGAAGTATTTGGCAAAACAGAGAGGGAAGAAGAGAGGTCAAGGCTTCATAGTTTTCCATTCGGTTTCATATTCCTAGCCAGGCAATGTGCTTAAGTACTATTCTGAATCAAAGCCAAAGAATATATATCTGCTTTTTTCTGTAAAAGGGTTAAGCCTATCTTTAGGCTGCCTTTTTATTGCACTGTTGTTGTTCTCAACAAAATTCTATGAATATTACAGAAACTCCAACAGCAGCATAAAAAAAATAAAAACCAAAACTCCAAAGCAGTTCTGACATTGTCCTGAAGAAATCCATCCAGAACACTTGTGTCATATGAGCTACTCTGGCTGCTGGTTATTCATTTTCATGGATCACTGAGATTTTCTCTGTTGTGTAGTTTGTGAAGGAAAAGACAGATGTGTCAAAAATAGCACAATAGGAAAAAAATATCTGCCTCTTCAGATATTCCCTTAATTAGAAAGGGATGACACATATATATTCAAAGGCCTCAGTTACAGCACTCTAACACTTATTAGCTAAGTACTGAAGGTAATACAATACAGTAATTACAAGGGTAAAGATACAGAAAAACCTGTCCAGGGGCAGAAGAGTTTAATCAAGAGATAGAAGACAGTGTTTTGGCAAAAGAATCTGTAAAGGTATGAAGCAGAGCAACTCAGATTTGCATGAAATTTCTTCAGAACTACAGCACCTGTAGGATGTGGAATGGATTCCTGATCTGCTACTTGCTATTTTTTTACTCATCAGTGTAATTTAGGGAACCCCATGGATCAATTTCTGCAGCTAGCTCATCTATTTATTTATATCTTTTAGTTACCAACAGCATAGTGAAGCTATACCTAATTAGGCCTAAATAGACAGTTATTACTTACAGAATATGACCTAAAAGAAGGCAGCAGGTCATAGCTAGCACACAGGAGTTGGAGGGAGCCATTGAGTTTATAAATTAATGTACTTGTATCCCTGAGTCCATCCTGTTCTAAGGTGTTGGAAAGGAAATATAGGAAATAAAGGAAATGGGTTGTGGGTTCAGATTACTGGGTCTTGGGGAAAGAAAACATGCTTAAAAGCTTGGAATGTCTCAAATATCTTTGCTGTAATCAGTGGGGTTTACCAGCAGCTCCTGATCCACAAAGTATGGCTTCTCTGCAGTTCCATCATTTGTTTCCATATCAATAGCAAAGCAAAGAAGCATAGCATCTGCTGTCACTTCAAACACAGACAGAAAGCTGTGGGACATCAGGTAGGCAAAAAATCCAACCAGCAACAGAGGAACCACCCAAGCTTGCAACTCCCGGTGGTAGTTAAATGCCATCAATCCTCCAAACACAGTAAAGCATACAACAAACACCTGTAAAGAGCAGCAAGGGAGAAGTGCAGCCTCATTAATCAGATAGAAATGTTTCTCATAAAAAAACCAATCCCCCCAAACCCTGAGCCAGTATTTTAAGAGCACATCTCATCTGGGAGATAGCTAAACAGTTTCCAGCATCACATAGTTGTGACACTTTGTGTTCAATTCCATGTAAATACCAGAGGGCAGAGGAAACCTTTTGCCATGTATTTACCAAAGACTGATGCAATTGGAACTGCCAGAGTGGCTCCAAGGACACTGCTATCATACAACTCTGCAATAACTCTGCAAAGTTAAATTCCTCAAATATACTTCTCTCCCAAGTTTATTTTATAGCATTGACAACACTGAAATTAACTAAGATCAACTTAATGTACTTTAGGTATATGAAAAGATAATCAAACCAGATTTGTCACTTAATTTTTACAGAGCAATCATTTTTATTTACTCTTACCTTTCCTAAAAATAGGAGAAAATCTCCAAAACAGAAAATGGATGCAAGTTTAGTAGAATTCCTTGTCAAAATACAGACAGCATCCTTTGCTGATGTACAAAAATTTGTCCCATTTATGGCTGTAGTTGTGTATGCATGCTGAAATGACATAAGATAACAATGCAGTGAGAGAGGAAAGACTCATAATTTAGATTTTACTTCAGCAAAATGCAAAGCCTTAAACTCTATTTGGAATTACTGACTTTATGAATATAAAGAGTTATTTTGCATATTATGGCAATTTTATTTTAAATTACTATAATAGCCATGCTTCTAAATTCAAAGAATGTTTCTATCTCATTTCCACCATTAGCAACTGTTACAATAGTGACTAAATAAATTCCTGAAGACACATTTATCCAGTTTACTTCAAAACACCAAAGTTCTCTACCCCAAAATGTGTGAATGAATATGACACAATTACCAGAAAACATCTGCAGTCACACTATCCAAAGTTACTGGCTATCTATCTCCAACACTGCTGGCAAACGATGTAAGTGGAAAAATGAAGTTATGTATTTACCAGGTCATTAAAGGTTAATGATTAAAAAGCTTTTATACATTGGCTCTTTCAAACACTTTAGTGAAAATCAAGCTTATGGTCATAGCCATTAAACAAGTCTTTTTGTGAAGGATCCTAGGCTAGACCAGTGACTGTAAGGTCATGTGCCCCACCCCACCCTGAACAACAGACAATTGGGGCACTCCCAGTTTTTCAATGTATTGAGAATTTTACATTATTTGTGGAAACTTGCCTGGACAGGTGGGGAGAATATTCATTTTCATGGATTTGATTATTTTTGCATTTATGCATAAATTAACATATATATCCCACTTATGGAACTCCTCAAAAAGGTTTTGAAACCATGTCCAAAATATCAGCTAAGAAAAGCAGCACTCATGATACATGAAGCATCTGTGTTAACAAACTTTTTTTTTTTTACCAGCAATTTTTATGAGTTTTTTTACCAGCAATTCTTATGAGTAGTTTCCCTGTACTCAAACTATTAGAAGACACATTATGCCACAAAAACTTAAGTCACATCTGATATAGTCAATAAGAACCACAGTGTGCCAGGGATTACTCTTCTGAAGGAATTACTATCCCAAATACATACATTGCTTTCTGTTCCACCTGGAAGTGAAAAATAAACAGCCCATAAGGGGTTTGCTGAAAGTGAATTATACTGGCCTACTGAAAATCCTTCCTGTTCAAAAATCTATTTTTCTTACTTACAATTCAAAATATAAAATAATTTCAGACATCTGAAGCAAAGAAAATTTACTTTTGTAGAGTTCAGTTTTACCTCTGAGCAATTTCTGTAGCACAGCAAAACTATGACACTGTATGACAAAGAAGGCAGGCAGGAAGGCAGGAAGGCAGGAAGGGAGAGAGAGAAATTAAATGCAATCAAAGATTTTTCACCTCTTTGTTGTGGATATTATTTATATAAAAATAACTACTTTTCCTCTGATAGCAAAGTAAAATCAGTGACATTCTGTAAATACTGTACTTACATACTAGCAAATACATCCATAGATGGAAAAAAAGTATAAATAAAGACTATGGATTTATTGCCTACTCTATGAAAACATCAGAGACCCCAAAGAACTCTACAGAAACTCAAAGAGTGTCTGCATAAAAATATGTTTAAACAAGCAAGCTAACTTTATTCCTAAACAGGAAAAAATGCTTTCTGTGCAAACTTTCATTTATCCTGACGCTGTTGCCATCCTGACAGGATGCTGTCCCACTGAACATCCCAGGATGCAGTGACAGGAGAGCTGCCAGTGCCAGCCCTGCTGGCCCAGGACACTGGCAGAGGGGACATGGCCTCAATCCCAGTCCCTCTGTCTTCCATCCGTAGCTGCCACTGCCTACTTCAGACATGGACAGATTTCTCTTTATGAGGAGCTGTGAGTCCAGTCTGTTTCATGGTTCCCATTAAACAGATGGAACTGAGACACAAAGCAGAAAAATGTTTTCTGAGTTTGTTTTTGTCCCTTAAGAACTAAATTCACAGAGCAGATCCTGATCTGGTGAGGTCAGTATAAATTTTGCCAATAAATTAAACAGAGATTCTGTATTCATTATAAATTGCAAAAAACGTGTTGTAAAAATTAAGAAGAATGTTTAAAAAGCACATGATCTTGTACAAACATTGTTTCCAAACTTAAAATAAATACCCATTTGTTTGCACTCTTGAAGTAGCCACTTTGGTATTCAAAGAATGTGCAATGAAAAGTATTTCTGATATTTATTAACTAGAAAGGTTATCTTGGAAAGACTGAAAATGACGCTGGAGACAGTACACTACCTGAACAGGCATTTGTTGTGTTACAAACCAGCTGATTAAAAATGGCATTTCTAGCAGTTACAACTTAAACAAATCATGTAAGTATTACTTAATGATAATGCTCAAGAAACAAAGGCAGCCAGGTAATAATCTAACATTCTAGAATAAATAAGAGAGAGACAGAAATTAATGAACTGCTGAAGGCTATAAAATTAGTCAGACACATGTGAAGCAAGAATATTACCAGCACAATTGGAAGACTTAGCCAAGTGATCTCCACCTTTTAGCAAAAATTAATTTCTGAGAAAGAAAATTATTTGAAGGGTTTCTTGTTCAGCCTAGAATCTTTTTCCATACACTTGCCTCACAATTCTCAAGTTTCTCACACAGACCCATGCCCTGATCCCATCCAGCCACTTAGAAATCTACATGTTCTCACTAACAAAACACACCAAACATTTAAGCTAACATACATGAAACTCAGCATTGCATAGAAATGAGTTCAAGTGATTTTTCATTCTTACTCATGAAGGAACACCTAACACACACAACTTATTACCTAGATTTGCAAATTATTTTGTACTTTCGACTAAAAAGCTTAGCTATCCCACTAAGCTTAAAATTGCAGGATATGTGCAATAATCCAAAGCCTTTCAAATTAAAGATGGTTGTGAAGGCTAAGATGGTAGACCATGGTCAGTTAAGAACCTGCTAACTTTTAGAAACAGGTTATTTAGATATACATTTCTACAGAATATATTTTTCCATGACAAAAGCTTTAGTGGACTTGAAAATGTTTGAAAGAAGGGCAGCAGGAATGATCCAAAAGGCATGGAATGTCTTCTTTCTGGGGAACGTGAAGCTCTTCTGTCTGGAGAAGACATGACTGAAGGAGGATGCAGCAGGAGGGCTGCTGACTCATGAGAAATGCAGAGAGGCTGTGTAGGGTTAGATGGCTCACTGTTCCTTCCAGAACCAAGAGCAGGCAGGGGCAGGGCAGTATGAAGTTGTAGGAGCCAAATTTGAAAACAGATGGTATTTCTTCTCACATAAATCTGCAAACTGTGAACTGCTGGGCAAGGGATGCTTTAGCTGCTAGAAGTTCACATGAGCTCAGCAGTAAGGGGGAATCTCAGGGAAAAAGTATCTGCTAAGAGTTATTGAACACACAGAAAACAACACACAGAAAACACACAGAAAACACACAGCTCAAGAAGCCCCTAGGTTGAAAATAGATTCAGAAAAAGCACAGAGGCAGGGAAATATCTTTTTGTTCTACCTTAGCATTTACTCACAGTCACTGCTGAAGATGGGTTACTGAGCTAGAAAGAGATTCAGTCTGATCCTTATAAACATATTATAGCTCTTATATTTTTATCTTTGCCCAATGAAGTGATCTTTTACAATGGTAGTCTCTGCTCTGGTGACAAGCAATTGATGATGGCATTGATAGCATAGGGTTGGTCAGAAAGCACAGGAGGCAGTGGGCTGGGATCAGCATTTACCCTTGCACCAGCAAGTTGATCTCGTATCGCCACCTCTGAAGAACACATGCCTCTTCTGGCTTGGGGCCTGGGAACTAGACACTGATTTCTCAGTGTCAGGATGAATAAATAGGGAATGTGAATGTTTACATATTTCCAAATACCACAGTATGCAAAAAAACCCTATTTAAAGAATATATCCTTCTGTGCCTCACAACACAGAATGTCAAAGGTCTTGGAAAAAGTGACCTGGTAGTTTCATGAGAAAGGCGCAGTGGCTCAGATCCAGGCTCTAAGTTCCCCAATTGTTGAGAATAATTGCTACTTTGTGTAACAGCTGAATTCAGTCCTCCATTCTAGGGCTTGCTTTCAAAAAATGAGCTTGGGGAAGAGAAAATTGCCATAGCAACAGAATCTTCTTAAAAAGGAAAAAGGAGACATGCTGATCTCTCATCCCAGTTCAGCTTTTTCTGCTCTGCTGGTAGTTTTAGACCAATCTGATCTGATTGCTGCCAACTCTCTTGGGGGCTGCCCTGCTCAGCTACCCCCAGTGCAGTGTGCTGCAGCTCAGGCTGGATCTTAAAGTGTCTTAGCCTGCAAGTGTCACCAGTGCCAGTGGAAACCCCTCAGAAAACAAAATCCAGCGGTAGCAAGAGGCAATGAGTGTGGCTGCTGTGCGGCAGTTAGTGGTCTGGAGAGAGATTTGTATCATAACTCTGAGATGGTGGGAAATGAGGGAAAGATGGGCCTTGTGAGGCCCCATCACAGAGATGAGGACATGTAAGACTGGAAGGGACTTTCAGCCACCCCAGAGCACATTTCAGATTAGCATATTACACAAATCTTCTCTTAAGTGGAAAACCCCTTCTTTAAATCACTTAGGACTTCCCCTCTCCCAAACCTTACATTTGGAGCTGTTCCAGACAGTCGTCCCACTGGTCCTTAGGAACCTTCTTCCAACTTCCAGATGACATTTATTCATGAACAATTTACATCTACTCCTTTTTCTGCTGCTCTTGCCTGGCCTTTACCCCTCCCTGCTGTCTCATAGATGGCTAACGGGCTTGCTCTTACCCTTCATTTGTCACAGGATATTCCAGACCCCCCAGTGAGATAAGGCTGAGGACATAATCAGCAGTTTGTACAGTGGCATTTATCCCTCTCTTTCCAGTGCAAGTGTTTCATCTCAATGCTTCCAGGACTGACTCTGTACTTCCTGCAGCCTTGTTTAAAAAAAAGGCTATTGTCCCATGGCTGACAAACACATGGAGAATATTCTCCTCCTCCACTTCTAATCAATAAGCACACAGCTAATACAAAAATTGTTAATTTTTGTTCCTAGGCTAATTACTATCTGTAAGAAACCTTCAATAACCTCCTGAATTTTCCCAAGCAGTCCAAAAATCACAACTTTAATTTATTTCCATTCCACCTTATATTTTCAGTCTGGACTTACTGGAGAAAATTTTCAAGTTTCCTTGCTCCCTACTCTCTGTATCATCCACTCCCTCCATGACTGTCATCCAGTGGGTAGGACCAACACAGCTTTCTCCTTGGAGAGTAATTGGGTGTCCTTTCCTGCTGCATCGCAGTGTTATATGTGGGCTCCATTTCCATGACAGGGTTGGGTTAAAAGGGTCCTGCTTTATGTGCCTATTGCATCACAATTACATCATTACTGGGGTTGCTTTCAGTGCTTCTGCACTTCGTGAGAAAATGTTCTTATTTGGGATTTCTGAAATAAATCAAACTGAAGATTTCCAGAAAGCTGTTCATAATTTTCTCTGCTTAAAAGCACAGAATTACTAGTCACTCGCTTAATTGCCTTTTATTTTCTCTCTTTCTCTCTGTTTTTCCCCTTTGGTTTCTTCTTGATAGGATAGGGAAGAAAAGAAAGGTATCAAAGTAAGAATTAGTCAGCTTTGTTCAACTCTACTCCCTACATGATTCATCCTACAGAACAAGTAAAGAACTAAGGAATTTTATTTCCTATTATCACATACATAAACTCTGTAGAGAAAAAATAACCATATTTAAAACATTATTTTACTGCGGAAGAACATTTTATCCTTGTATTTTCAAGAGGATTGAAAAATTAGCTCTATATCTAGAAGCAATTTTGCCAGTAACATTAAAATGCTGTATTGTTTTTGGGAGGAAAAAGAAGTACTTGATGGGGTGAGGCATGCAATGTGTTTGGCATGCAGAACTGTGCTTTACAATAGCATGCATGAATTTTTGGTTTTATCTAGGTGAATTCTCCACAAGGCATTTAACTGACACCTCCTGATAGGCTTCCATCCAAAGTTTAAGAGGCAACCAACTGCCATGCAGCCATTATGCAGACTTGCTTTTACACTAGACAATTGCTCACTTCCAGTCTCAGGGAAGGGTCTCTGTCCTGGGAAATGGGGTCACACACTGCTGAGTTCGCTGACAGCCCAGAAGGCTACACTGCAGCAACCATGCTATGAACACAGAAACCACACCCTGCTCAGCAACCCATTTAGAAACCCAGGCCCTGCACTTTGGAGGAGTCACTTTGCCAACTGGCTGCAGATAAACCCAAAGTAGACACAGAAAAGAAAAACTATCCAGTTGTATTGTTTTAAACAAAGTCACTGCAACAAGGCTGTAAAAGGGAGAACATGTGAGCTCTTAGATGTTTGATCTGAAGTTAAGACTACCATTACAATTTAGGAAAGCAGGAGAGACACAGACCTTGTAATTCCCAAACCACATTAAAAACCAGTATATTCTTTTTACAGGAGAAAAATTTCAGTCTCCTAGATTTTACTTGAGATGATCAGATATGTTTATCTGGAACATACTGAAACTATCAGAGCCAGATGAAAAATCTGTGGTAATTCTGACAACTGTTGGCAAACAGAACTGTCAAGTAAGGATAGTGACTTTATATTCACAAAGCACTTTTCAGCCACAGAACCCAGAGTGCTTTACAATTGTTGCTAATGGATTATACACACGCATGAATCACTTTGCCCATGACTGAAGTGGAACAGCTTAAGGAGTGAACTGTTTAACAGCACATAGCAACGCTACACCACAGTTTAGCACAGGATCCTGTTGCAAATCCAAGAGAAATTTAGGAAGGTTGAATGTAATTGTCCATTTTGGAATCTGCACAGGACACTGGGATTACATTATCCCTCCTCCAACAACCAGCCCTGCAAATATGACAACTGCCAGCATCTAGCATAGCACTCTGTCATGATGGGAAGATGACAGGGTAACTCTGGCATGTTCCAGTTAACTTCCAGGAGAACTCAACAAAACCTAACTGAGCCTGCAGAGAATGAGTCACTTCAGGGATGCATGCAACTATTAAAGTCACTATTAAATCCCACATGCAGGATGGTACTGTAGCCCAAAATATACTCTTAGATAGCATAGTAAAAAGCTTGGTTGATTCTGCATGGGAAGAAAGAAGCTTGCATTCTATCACCAGGGTTGCTTCCTCCAGCACCTGTTTCTCATCTGCAAGTTCTCAGAGGGAAAACAAAGTGCTCTGTTTAATCCTGATTAAACTTGTGAATGAAGGAACAGAAAGAATTTAAATTACCTAAGAAGTTTAACAACAGGTTGAAGAAAACAGTGCAGAAGTGATTGGATTTTTTTTTTTTATTATTTTAGAGCTTCAGGTAATTATATACGTTTCATTATAGTGAAAGTAATACTATAATAAAAAGCAAAAGAATAGTAAAAAGTACGGAATGTTGATGTACACAATGATCTTTGGACCAACTTTTACAACAGCTGTTCCACATTTTAGGTTACAAAAAAATCAACATCTTAACTTAAAGAATACTTCTTTAAGAAAATGTTAGAAACACAAGTACAATTTTTAACCCCTCCCTCCCAAGTCCTACCCTCAGGTCCATGTTCAACATCTATGGGAAATTTCTAGGTTGTTCACAGCAGCTTCTACCAATCTCAGTAGAAGGTCTTAAGAGTTCACTACTTCTGTTAATCAAGAAATATGTCAAATTTGCCCTAAACTGCAGACTTTTTTCCTTCTTTTTTCTTTTCCCTTTTACATTTGGCCACAGATTTTATAGAATCCAAGACTAAGACTTTCAATCATAGTCAAAATTTTTTTTTAAGAAATAGCCTTGAACAGATTAGTTACAGGGGAAAATAAATAAATAAATAGTTAGACCCATGAATTACTCTACAAGATGCAACAACCCAAAATCAATGTTTAAATTTCATACAGACAAAAGTTCTATTAAAATCTTGCAGCTTGTTCTTGCTTTTTTTCTTCTCTAACTGTTGCCCAAATTTCCCTGGATTTGGAACATGTGGACTACCATCACCTTTGCTAAAAAGATATTTTAAAAAAACAAAAGCAAACACTCTATTATGACCATTAGATTAAAAACCACAACTCATATAAAAACAGAGATTTGCCAACAATAGATTAGGAAACAGGAAGACTTTTAAGGGAACAAGAGCTACAATACAGCCTTCTGAAACAAAAGGAAGAACATTACAGTAATTAATTCTTTTAACAAACACATAGCAGACAACAGCTGGAGAAAGTAAACACTAGGATGCTGGATATCTCTTTGAAAGGCAGGAAGCCAAGTCAAGGGGAAAGGGTGACTAGAAATGGAAAGCCTGGAGGCAAAATGAACTCTGATATTCCTCACCAAGTCACTGACTATAAGATCTACCTAGAAAATGTAAGCCTGGAAAATTCAGAGATTTCACTGCCCAAGTATTTAATCTAGGGTGAATAAATTGAAAACTTTCTCTTCATAAGTGTCCAAAATTAACCCTAATTTATGCACCTGTTTAAGAGAAATCAGATGCCTTATCAGAATTTTCTGGTTTACTTCACTACTACCCTCAGCAATGAGAACAAAGAACTCAGCAGAGGGTGGAATCAACTAGAAAATGTGATTCCCCTTCACATTAAGAATATCACAGTCCCCAGAGATAAAAACAAGGCAATAACAAAGACAAAAACGAATTGTTTATTATTATATATGTAAATCTTGAACACATTTGAAGAAAAGAACTGTAAAGGTAAAAAGAGGTGTCAAGTATCTGTAAAACTGCTGTATGTCAGAAATCATCCATTTCCAATTAAAACATCTTTTAAGCAATCATCATGGTTTGTATCTCTAGATCTACTGATACTGGCAAACACTAGCAATTTAAGTTTCTTTATTCAGGACTTTCAGGTGGAAAACACTGTAAGCAGTTTAATGTCACATCTCCAGGTATGTTTCCTAATTCTTTATTGCTTTCTCCTACCTGGATTCTCTGTGTTTCAGGAGTCTGTCTGTCACAACTCAACAAAATGTTAAGTCTTCTTACCTACAGCAAGTAGCTTTCTGAAAGGGCTATCTCAAGCTGTATTAACAAGTTTTCTAAAATCTAGCACCTTGCATGTTTGTCAATTCCCTGTTTGTTTGCACCAAATTTCATCTACACTTGGAGGGGTTTTGTTTGTTTAATTTTGGTGGCCAGCAGGAAACTTCAGCCTGCATGCACTGTGGCTTTTAGCCATGCTGAGGGTCAGGCACCAACCATGGAATCCAGCCTGGGCTGAGGAACAGAGAGGACAGAGCATACCTGGTTAAAGCATCTAAAGCAACTTTTCTGGAAGCAAACCAGGCAGGAACAGCAGTTGAACAGGCACTTTGCATTCTTCTGCAATAAAATGAAATTATTGGTTACTGGACACATAATTAGCCTCAAACAAAACCATTGTTCTAAAAAAAAAAACAACCCTTGCCTTACAGGTGACTGACTCTTCTAATAAAATTTTCACTTAGGCAGCAGATATTTCCATTAGGATTTTAGAAATTGTTTTTAATTCAGACCTTTCAATATCAATGACTGAAGAGCTGTGCATATTTTTTTTTCTTCCTGTGTATAGAAGATTCTTCTCTGGGAAAAGAAAGTAACTGCTGCAACCAGCTTTGTGAGCTAACAGCTGCTTGGGGAGAAAAACAGGCAGGCAAGTCAGTAATCCTTAAAGTACTTCACAGTGATCAGGGAGTACAGAGACAGATTTTTAACCTGATTATCAAAAACCTTTCACCGTTCTGAAATGACCAGTACCCTAACAAACAAAAATAAAAGAATGGGTAGAAGGGCTTATATGAACATACTTGTGTTTCAACTCAGAGCATTACTTTCATTTTTCAGGTCAGGAAGAAAAACCTCGTATTAGAACAAGCAATTCATAGACCATTGACCTGTATTAATTTCATAGGAAAAACTGAGCAGTAAAGCTTAAGGTTTGCTCCCCCATCATATAATGAGCTCAGAACAGCTCATCAATGAGATGATGCAAGACAAGAACAAGATATTTTGGTATCCACAGTAGCCTTCCAAATTTAAGTGGCTGTTTTTCTCAACAAAAGGAAATTCAGTTCAGGGATACTTGGTCTTTTTAATCATATTTTTCCAGAGATCAGAATGTTTTTATCTTGTTTTAGAAAGCATAGATCTTCCAGTCACTATAGAAAACTCAGGTCCCAACAGCTATTACTGTTTAAGCAGAAACCACAAACCTCACAACTTTTTCCAAAAGGGTTCATGAAAATATTCCAGGAATAACACCTTCAAAACAGGGACTGTACAGGCAAACTCCTGACAGAGAATACTTCAGTCTTGCCATGTATTGCTGGAGGGATGATTTTACTAAAGCTATGTTATCTCAGTAAGGACTGTTTGTTAAAAGCCTAAAGCAAGGGATTTCACCTACAATCTCCTCTCTGATTCTGCTCAAAGACTGCCCTGTAGAAAACATCTGCCGATCTGCCTGCCAGCTTGCAGGCCCCTGACTTGTCCGTTCACAGAGAACAGCAACGTTTTTGCCAGGGTGGGGAAGTCTGGGTGAGCTCTAGAAGAATGCAGTGTCACTTCTCCATCGTTCAGTGCCACTACTCTGGCCCTCAGTGAAAGGGGCCATAGCTTGTCCTTTCTGCCCTGTGAAGGAGCAAGGTTACTCTTGCAGGCATCCTTACAAGGACTGAGGACAGGAGCTGGCCAGAGAACTTTCTATTCTCTTTAGCAGCAGTTACAGCTGTGGGTCATGTCACTGAATGCTTGGGAACTGGACCAAAGGGAGCCTGCAGCACAGTGCTGCAGACACAAATAATCTTTCTTTGCTAATTAAATCTACAGTAATTCAGATTACAAAACCATGTAACAAGCAAGCCCACTTATCCTGCTTTCTCTAAAGGCAGAAAATATTCTAAGTGATCCCACCTACTGTCTTTATATAATGTTCTTAGTTAACACAACTCACCAAATTTTATAACCAAAACTTTCATATGAAGGCAACATAAATCCAAACCACACTTTTGGATGTTCTATTACAAGGCATTTTTATTTAAGCATTCATAACCTATACCCCACACATGCCTCATAGGTATGATCAATGTAAATACCCTGTCATAAATATACATAACATGTTTCAAGGCCAATCCTAGAGAAAAACACCTAAATTTAAAACCTTTCCTTAAATCTCCTAAAATCAGAGCTGTGCATTCCTAACAGTCTTTCCTCCTTGCAAAAGTATCAGAATTACCTACTGTGGTGTTCTTCTGGCAGAGGATAATAGATGTGGAGATGCATAAAAGGTAAAAAGAAGGCAAAAAACCATTCAAAACCAGCCCAGATCTATGGTTTATGTATCTTAAAAGATGTTTCTTGGGTACTACACAACTTCCAGGAACAGTTTTTATTCAATATATTCTTTCTATAAAAGCATATTACAAGGCAGATGAAGTATTTTCTATAACAGATCTTAAACCTAACAATAGTATTTTTACTTTTTATTCTTAAATACTTGTGATGCAAAAATTTTTAATAGAGGTCTGCCAATTTTTTTTTTTATTCTTCACCAAAATCTTTATACAAAAGCACTAAAAAAAGGTGAGTTTAATATTGTTTTTTCTGCTTTTAAAAATATCAGACTTGAGAATATAAAGGAAACATTGATATCTGAGTTCAGAGAAAAAAAAGCTTTCCTAATGAAGAAAACATGAGAAAATATAAAATCTATCTATTAATAATAGATAGCAATAGCAATATCATCTATTTTTAAGCAAGAAATATATTCATAACTTCTTTCCCCCATGATCTCATCTTTAAACTACTATTTTTATAGTGTTACAGAAATATTTACCTACCTTTTGGCTTAGGGTATTGCAAAGGAACAAAAGAACAATCCTTGGTATTCTCAGTATTGTGATTAGAAATGAGCCTTTTACAGCAGTTCCTAGATGGTAGCAGAAAAGAACTGATATGGAAGACAGGACTGGGTGAGGTGGTGGGTTATTTTTATTTCTAGAAAGAAAAACAAATTATTTTAAAAATGCTTTAGCACCTTATTTAAGAAGATAAGCATTGTGTCTTTTTAGTATTTGGGAATTTTAAGAATTAAGCTTGTTATCTCCTTTCCTAATTGAACTACTCCAGTTTTTCTACTGACTTTATCTAAATGTTCACCTTAGTCCAAAGAAAAGCAGCCAAATTTATAACTTCTGGGTTAGTTTAATTCTTAAGCAATTACTGTTTTCTGAAATGGAAAAATACCTAGGAAAAAAACTACAATGGAAACTAGGAGAAGTAAGTGAACAATATCTGAGAATACTCTGAACACCTCTCTCCAGTTTCTGTCACGTCTTGTATTCTCTGCAATCTTTTATTTGACTCCTAGTTCTGCAAGATTTTATTTTGAGAGAATGAATCCATTATTTCTTCTTTAGTGGTAAAATTAAAACTAGAAAATAAAATCACAAGTTCTCACATGTAAAATTGAGAGCTACTATCTAATTTTATAATTGCAATTTGGCCAAATTTGGTTTTAAATTTGGTTAAAATGGAATACAGCAAAAAAAGGAATATCATACTTATGTTTAGGATTAGATATTATTATTTTATATATATAATATTATATATATGTTTAGGATTATAATCTGAACGAAAAATCTTGCAGCTCTGGTGCACACTAACCTGTATTGTTTTAGAAAAATAATGTCTCTGCCAAAATCAGAAAGCAAAGACAAAAAATGGCGTAAATACAAGTTTTATTATTTTGCTTCCTTTATAAAGGTCAGTTTAATGTCAGTCATTCACAGACAGTAATATGACACAGCTCTGAGGAATTTATATAAACCTCAGGAAGCCAACTTAAAGACACTCCCTTGCCCCTTGTCAAACGCTGTAAAAAAATCAACTAGATAAACACACTAAGTACCTCTAAAAATGGTTCATAGGATAAAAAAAAACCCATACTGATCAATAGTCATAATTAGACTTTCCATAAAGTAACTCTTAAGCAACTGGCCCAACCCTGAAATATTTACTTAGGCAGCAGACCCAGCAGCAGTTTGACTAAGTAGCTACATAAAGATCAGACCTAATGTCACAAATAAGAAGCCTTGTTTTCAGAACTGATTTCTTCAAAACCTTTGTTATCATGAAATATCACTAGTTTGCACAAGAAAATAGAAAATAAAAAGGCACCAATAAGAGAGTGACTGGTTTGGGTTAAGAAGCTCTAAAAATATACTTTTATTAAATCCTCATTTCAGAAAGGATTTAAATCATATACACTATATTCAAGAGATGGATTACAGTTCTGCAAGAATCCTGAAGGTATCACTACAGTTCATATAAAACTCTAAAAATTTTGCAGTAGAGAAGTTGTATTTAAATATGTGAATATACCACATTATTTGAAATAGGAAATTCCAGCAAAGCAGTAGCTACATTTATTATTTTTGTCTTAAAACCAGGGGAACAGTTTGGGGATAGTGGAATTTTATATTGAATAAGGCAGTTTGGGGTTTTTTTAGAGTCATCAGGTTTGTGTTAGAAACACATGCATTTTAGTGTGGATGAATTATTCTATTCATATTGAGCCATTTTTCTTCTCCCCAAAACACTTCCTTACTTGTGACAGTGTCAGTTTGATGTCAGAATATAAATTATTAAGTTTCTCCAAGTTAAATCTTAACTAGTGATAAGAAAAACAGAAAGGAGAAAATTAATTCCTGTGTTAATAATGTGCTTGTTGCTGAAGAGAAAAATGAAGAAGAGTTTTGATATTTATAACATGACTAAATAATGAGCAGGAATGTCAAAATTTTAAGCTTGGTTTAGGTAAATTTACATATTTGGATGTTTTTCCATACCTCCTTTTCCTAGCAAATGAATTAGCAAAAGAATAGGGTCCAACAAGGATTTTGCTTTGCCTCCAAACAGATAAGAAAAAGAACAGATTTGCTTTGTAATTCTGATTCAGAGGAGGAAACAGGCTAAACACAGCAACAGGTGATGGCTGTAACTATGAACAAGCTCAAGATTGGCTCAATCATCCACCTACTCCCTTTGCTCTCAAGGCTGAAGTTTCACCCACCTTTGTGCATTGTACAGCTGCAATCCTGAAGTGATTTTAGCACAAGCATACAATCATTATGCAGTGAATTCTGTGCACAGGAACTCCAGGGCATATGAACAAGGTATCCAGGAAATCTGGGAATCTGCCTGATTGGTTAAAGACTGAATAGAGCCACAGCTTGCTTTTCCTCTTTGGTATTTCTATTTTATGTTGTCATGAGAATGTTTGATTTACATACAACTCTACTATCTAAACTCTTGTGGACCTGTATTCAATGCCATATTATCTTTTAATAATTTTATTTCTTCACTACTGCCAATTGCCCTCATTTACTTGTGAGCTCTGTGACACTCAGTATCTTTTTTTTAAAACTAAGCTTTAACACTAAGTGTTAAACCCAAATGATCACACATGCATCTTGGCTTTCATTTTTAAAACATTTTTTGTAAGAAGAAAAAAATGTCTTGACAAACCCAACAGACACAGACATTTTAATGGAAGAAAAGGGTATTTCTTAATTTCTTTAAAACCCTGTTCACTTAAGAGCTATGCTTACACACATGTTTAAAACTGAGGTGTATCAACGAGTTTTCTTCACTCATGCCTCACCAATTTCAAAGACTGTCTAAAAATAACTTTAGTATAAAATAATTCAGAAATGTTAAGGAATGAATCTTCTATTCCTCAAATAAATATGAATCTCAATTTTTAAACAAACACAATAAATTACAGGATTTAATAAAACAGACATTATGAGACTAACAGAGACCACACAGACTGTACTCCAATTGCCCTTTTACCTTATCTCAAAGCCACATGGGACAGGTCTGATGGCTCAGTACATGCTGGTGGCTCTTTTAGGTCAAGTACGTAAGTAGGGCAAAGGATGTCCATAAATATTGCAGATACATTTGAAGAGGAAGCCTTTAAAAGTTCGTTCTAGTTCATCTCTCAATGACTTTGGTGCTCATCCATAAACTTTCATTTTTGACTTCTTGGGAGAGATATGTATTTCACTTCTCTTGGAAATTGTGGTACTGAACACCTTAGTCAGGTAGATAACCCCAACCCTGAATTTCAAATCTGTGCAGTGATATATGGGTATTGGAGCTACTAAAGAAGCTCAGACATGGACAGGACAGTGATGCCTGTGACATGGGTTGAGTTGCCATATCACCTTCCTTTACTCCCAGAGAGGGGGAAAGGCTCATCTCCCTGCAAAGGTAAATAAATACATAGCACCGAAGCACATCAAGGTGAGAATAAACCCTCCTGTAAAACAGCATTTGTAACAAAGAAGGGTTTTTAAAAGACTGAGCCCTTTTCACCAGTTGTAAAATGTAATCTTTAAGCAAAAATTCTAAATATTTAAATTAAATTAATGAAATCTTTTGCGTATTCATGTTTCATCTTAAATAAAAGAAGGCAAAATATATCTTCAGTCATGCTATTACAGGCCAAATATACATAACCTGTAAGCTAATCCAGGTAAAAGGACCCCCTACCCACCCTGTTTGCAACTCAGCTGTGGTTGTTGGTCGTGCAGAGCATTGCTGAGTGTGCTGTGGAAAGAGGTTTCCGCATGGGAAGGCCGTGCCGTTTCCTCGGAGCGCTTACAGGACAAGAAGAAAGCCTGTCTGTAAGATCCCATAAACAAACTCTTGTGACATGCCTTTATGATGCTGCCCCAGGGAATACATTAAAAACACAGAGCAGACAAGCTGAGAGCTGCTGGAACAGCTCGAGATAACCCTTGCCCTTGCTGGTGTGGCTGCTCCTGCAGCTAACCACCCTCTCCCCATTCCTGCTGACAGCCTAAAGGCCGGGACAAGGGATTACCACCACAGAAAAGTTGCATTTCCCATTGCAAACACAACCCTCTCAACACAGTGCAGGTCACCTGGCAAGCAAGAGGAGAGCTCAATGGTATTGTACAAAATGACAGCAATACAATTGGGAGCAGGAACCTTCTGTACTTGGCAGCCAGTTCCTGCAGCAGTAAAAAATAGCTGGAAAGCGGAAGCCCCTAGCAGAGCAGTAAATGTCATCACAGCAGTTTCTACAGGTTCTTCCCTGCTCTGCATGAACAAGATATGGACAGTGCCTTTGCCTTTGGGATTTATGTGATGTATTGCACCAAAATCCACTGCAGCACACAGCCCAGGAACTCAGCAGAGCTACTTTACTTCTCAGGAATTCAGCAGAACTACTTTACTTTCCTGTGCTTTCTCAAGCCAGTTTAAATGAACCTTTAGTGTCTCAGCATTCAGCTGCTAAAACTGAGGTGCATCAATGCGCTTGCAAGAGAAGAGCAGCTCACAGTCCACAGCAGGACAGCTGTGGAAGTTCCAGAGCTTCAGTAGGAAAAGAAGAGATGACACCAGAAATGAGAGTTCCTCCCCTTTCAGGTCCTATTATAGCATGTAAAATAGAAAGATGTGACTATGTCACTCTTTCAAAAAGATTTCAACCTTTATAAAGCAACAATTTAGGTTTTATTTGCTCTTACCTAAGCACCATTTCAGTGGCACAGCTGTTGTGTAGTTAATTCTTTCAGTGGCAGGATCTTGATACACGTTAAACCTTGTCCTGCCCTGGCTTTTTGCATGGGATGATAAAACATTGCTTAAACCAGGGGTGGGCACTTGCTGTTCCTAGATCTTCCAGCCTTGCTGCATTGGCTGGAACAGCACAGCTCCATTGGCTGCTGCAGGAAAACCCTATGGAGCCAGTCCCACAAGCAGGGCCTGTGCTGGTGTCTCACCTGGGCAAGGGGGAACACACCATGTGGAGACTTCCAGCAGCAGCCTCTTGGGCAGTGACTGAAACACCCAAGGAAACATTCTGGAGACCATCCATACAACAGGAACCCTGCTTCCTAAGTTTTGGAGAAGGCCAAAGACATCCTTCCCACCTGCCCAAGCCAAATGGCCCTGGGCAGGCACCACCAGTGTTCCAAGGATCCCAGGCTCTCTCTGGCCTTCCTCTTCAATCTCATATCACCATCCTCAAGTGTTAATTTTTCAACAAATTGAGGTTATTACGATATTCCTCTAATACAAAATAAAGAAATATCTTAAAATGTCAGAGTTTTTTACAGATCAGAAAATCCCATAGAAGAACAGAGCACCGAGGATTAGAGAGCTCATAAAATACTCAAGAGGAAAAATTTTATCAGGAAAATGCTCACTTCATTATCAAAAAACTCAACAACATATTGTGAGATTTAAATCTTCCCCTGCAATGAGTGTATCAACACAATTTAATTTCACTTTACTTTTTCTCATTTCCTCCACATTTCTAAGGTATATAATATTCAAGGAAGTTGGTTCTCACATGTCTGAACACTCCACAGTGTTAAAGCATTTATAGTTAACTGAAAATATCTGCTCAGAATGAAAAAGAAATTAGACCAGCAGTTATGCAGGCAGAACAAATGGAAACCCAGAGCAGGGATGAACACTTACAGAGAGGTCAAACTGCCCATGAATACATGAAATTACCAAGGAACAATATATTGTTTCTCATTGGAGCTAATCCAGTCTCCTGGAAAAGGGTGCAACGCAGCCTATGCCCCTGGAATGGTAATTCCCCCAGAGCCAACAGAGCTCTAATGGCTTATATCAAGGCCCAGTTTGGCCCAGCATCTCCAGCAGCAGGGGTGAGTCACATTAATATCATGCATATTGTAAAATCTTACTCAAAATCTTGCAACAAGCAACATTATTTTATTGCAAATTGTATTCCAGATATTGACATAAATCACAGGCTAATTGAGACTATTTTTTTCATAGAAAAAGATTGAAAGTAAATGCTGAAAAATCCCCAAAACTATCAAGGGGAAATTCTGCACTCACCTGTTGAAATAATAAGCAACCACTGCCCCAGCAATCACCATTTGCTGACAGGCAAGAATGAATTCACTAGTCCAGATAAGGGCAACGAAATGATACCATGCCATGTAGCAAATTCCAGACAGAGCTCTGTATTCTACTTGTCCTTCTGAAGTGGACTGTGCAGTACCTGAAGTTGGGATTACACCATTGTATTATTATAACATGCCAGACAAGGGGGGAAAGGGGAAGGGGGAAGAGGGACAAAGAAGTACATGGAAGTGCTTCTGCCCATGTTCTCTTAACTTCTCTTCAGTAAAGTTACCAAAAAAAAAAAAAAAAAAAAAAAAAAAAAAAAAAAAAAAAAAAAAAAAAAAAAAGGTGCATTTAATCCTATCAATTCTAACAAAGTTAGAAAAACAACATTTTTAATTCAAATTGGATTTTGAAAAATAAAATTTCGAAAAGCAAAAGCAAAAGATTGTGTTTGTGTTTAATTTGGGATTGAGACACAGCTACAATCAAGGGAAAAGGAAAGCTACATATTAATAAAGCTAAGACATTACTCAAGACTTGAGTAATCAAATAGTTCAGAAGTAAATGAAATCTTAATTTTCATTTTTCAAATTTGAAATAAATGCATAGTTATGAAATTCTTTATGATTTTTTTAAGAAGCAGAAGAGAAAGAATGCAGAAAAATATACACAACATACTGTTGCAGAAAAACAAAACAAAACAAATACTTTAACTGCTATTACTAATCAGAACATGGCCATTAGTTTTTTGTTCTCTACACTTTGCAATCTTTGTGCAAAATACAGGCACATAAATGGAGGCTTTTGGGGGGAGAAAAAAAGCAGACTCTGTATGGTAGTACATGCTCCAATGTTACTTCTGTATCTAGGAACACGAACAAATTAACTTATTCAGACTAAAAACATTCCTTCCACTTCTGTTACTAACAAAGAATTTATTCCATATTCATAGATGGCTTTTCACAAAAGGTGGGGGTACCTCAGGTTCCTCAACAATCAGACCTTTCTCTGTGCAATCCTATTTGTGGCACTTGACTCGGAAGGCTACTCAGGGGATCCTGGCATTAGGACCATGTGGTCCTAGTAAAAGGCCCCTAGGTTCCTAACATGCCTTTTTAAAATTATTTTACCAAGTCTTATGTCTATTTACCCTAAAGAGGAAAATGTTCACCAAATAAAGAATCTCTGGAGGTGAGTAGTTGCTTATTCCAACCCCATGAAAGAAACAACAAAGTGAGACAGAATTAGCTATTACTGCTCAAACAGCAATGTAACTTAAGCTTTAATACTTCAGGTATTCATTTGGTGGACTTGGCAGTGTTAGGTTTTCAGCTGGATTTAAAGGTTTTTTCCAAGCTAAATGATTCCATGACTCTGTGCTCTCCTACAGGACAACACACCACCTTCATGTTCAAAACTACATATGCATAGCTATCTAGGAAATGCTTCCTTTCTGGCCTGCTTTTCTACAGCCACAGAATTCTTACTCAAGAATGACTGAAAGTAGAAACAGTAAAGATTTGTTTCAGCAATACCATCAGGCTTAGACAAACTTCTTAAGTTTTCAGAAGCAAGGTCCTTTTGTCTGTAAATTAAGAAAATATCCATCTACGCCATAGTAGCACTGCAACATTATTTTAAAGTGCTTTGAAGGATAAAAAATGCTACGTGAGTACACAAATACAAACCTGTGTTCTAGATGTTTTCTTTTCTGAGAGGTTAACAATATTGGCTGAACAGGTAAGCTCTCTCCAGTGCTATACAGTTGGTCATTCACAGAAACACTGTTGTGCTTCCAATATACTTGAATTAATTTTAAGTCTCTCTCATTCTCAATTTTAACTCTCACTCATTCCCCCCCCGTCCTGTGCCTCCATTGTTTTAAATTTGTAGAAGTGAGGGTTTTTAAAGGAGAGTTTTTGAGGCTATAATAATTTACTTAAGTCATTAAAACAAGTGAGGCACTATATAACTCTCAATTTAAGAGATTTTTCATTTCCCAAATTTCTTCCAGAGGCTCTAGAATGCCTTTTCCTGCATTGCACACAACTAGCCAAATATGCTCATTATCCATGGCCTATAGCCCTCACTAAGGGAACTTAGGCAAACAAGAGGTTGGTGAGATACAAGGTGTCCTGCCTCTCCATTTTCATGCAGAGACATTATGCCATTTGGTAGCAGAATTAAGGATATTTTCCACCTTACAATCCACCTGAAAACTTCTTTTGCCAAAATAGACCTTTTCAGGCTTTGTTTCTGTAGTGTTGTCATGAAGACTGATAAATGTACATATGGCAAGTTAATTCTGTTTGCTTTTTACCAGCCTACTGAAATAACCACCTGCAGTGACAACAGTACTGGCTTTGTCTTTCCTGGACAACCTGATACTTGTACATGAGCACAGTGCTGTGCTCAGCTGCACAGAAATCAGGCAGAGCCACCTGTGAGTTCACCTTTGATCACTTTTCTGGTCAGGTATGGCAAACTAGTTTTGTTACTTCACAAAAATCTGTTTAAGGATATAAACATCTCTGTCTGATTCCCTGTCTTCTGGGCCTACCAGACATGCATAATTTTGTCAAAAGAACTACATGCAAGGCTATTTCTCTATATCAGCATTTCAAATAAACTTTAAAGCTATCCTAGATGACCTGCCAAGAAAAGTATATGCCATTTCCTTCATCACTGTACTATGACCTATCTGTCCATACAAACTAAACTTTTTAACAAAGCCCTGAAATACAGTTTAATCTGTCAATAGGATATTTGTCTCGGGCTACACAATCGTGAATCTTCCCAGTGTACCATACACTCTTAACGATAACATTAACAACTCAGTAAAGAACAGAAGTCCCCACAGCTGAATCACCAAACCTGGAAGTCTTTGATCAGTACAAGTGTTGATCTGCTGCCAGTACTTCAAAAGAAGTGATGTTAACAATGTGAACAGGCACAAGTGTTTGCAGCAGAAGCCAGGAGAATTTCTCCATGGTTCTCACCTCCCAGTGCTGCTGGCAGCCAGTGCAGCAGTGCAGTGAGCACCGTTCAGTGCTGGGTGTGTGCAGCACCTTCAGCTGCAATTCGGGACTGCCTGACTTGGGTCAGATGTCCTCACTCGGCAGCTGCTGCTGCTGAGAGGTTTTGCTGATGCCTGCAGCAACAGGCAGTTGTAAGAGACAAAAATTCCTGGGAAGTCTAGTCCAGCAATTTCCTTATCACAAACAAAGAGCCACTGACAAGAAAATACTGAGAGCTTGTTTATCAGTTCCTGTTAACATGAAAATATGTTGTGCCCCTCCCACTGCCAAGTGAGGAATCCTACACTTGAATCTTAGTGCTTCCTGCAACAGAATTAATTTTGTTATCTTACTTAGTGTTTTTTCACATAAAAGTATTTACAGGTAAGCTACCTGGCTGTAATTGGAATGTCAAGGCCCCTGCAGGAAACACATTTTTATTGCTCATTTTAGTGCTGCACAGCTTTATGTGGCAGTTCTGCTGCTCACTTGCTCATAGAATGCACCTTCATTACACAAAAAAATCACATCACCTTCTCATCCTACATCCACAGTATGTACACCATGTGGACCTCACAGCTCCTGCACTCTGGAAAGCTGAAAGAATTGCTCTGCTGTGCCACATGGCCAGTTCAGTTCTGCAGTGAAACACCCACAAATTAGCAAACAATAAAACTCAATAACTCTAAGACATATCAGCTTTTCCAAAGAACAGCTGAATTCCATTCCTAGCCAGCTAATGGTTCTAACTGGTGCCACTGCTTGTGCTACCTAAAGTCTTATGAAGTCTTGGCATTACTCCTAGTTTTCTAGGTCTGGAATTTGCTCAGGCTCTGCTGCTCTGACAGATCCTGAATTACCAAGGTACTTAGGCAGGTGCCTACCCTAAAATGCATAAGTAGTCCCACTGATTTTAATAGGATTATCCATGTGTTTCATATTAGTCATGTGCACAAGTACCTTTCAAGTGAAGGCTATAGCTTTCTATAGCTCCCAAGAAGTTAGTTTTTTTTTCTCACAGTAACATTAACTTTTGGAGGAGATGTAAATAAGGTGCCTGCATGGTCGCATAATGATCAGGTGCACCACAGCTGAAGTGAGGATCAAGTGCTCCAAAACCACTGAGATGCAGAGACACCATAAATACTGTATGACTAGTGCAGATTCAAGGAAAATGTTAAAAGCAGGTGCAGCACAGCAGCAAGCCAATTTCATTTACCCATCTTTCTGTATTAGACAAAAGACTAGTGTCTTTGGAAACATTTCATTTTTTTCAGCTTTCTTGATATATTTGCATTTAGAATACAGCCCACACAGCCCCAGAAAACATATTTGTGAGACAAAAATGTCAAAGTGTCAAACCCAAGAAAATCACTACCTGTATTTTACAAGCTGAATCCTAGACAAGCAACTATTTGTCAATGAGGAAAACAAATTGCTCTGTAAATGAAAGCATATCTTTGGAGATCTTCAGAGAAGTACTCTCAAGTGGTGAAAAAAGTTCCCAAAACTCAAAATAAAAAGAAATGTCTTCCACTTACAGGACAATTGTAGAAAACGAATGAATAATACAAAGGTGTCCTGTCAGTGCATTATCAACTGTATGCATTTGTCATTACAGGATGTGTGGGCACGTCATCCTAGGATAGCAGAACAACCCCCAACTTGTCTGATGGTGAGCTGCTTTAACACACAGCGTTTCAGAGGACTCATATTTGGGTTGGAAATTTGGAGACAACCTAATGGAACGTTCTCAATACCAAATCTCCTTTAGCGTTCGCCGTCCGAGATTTGAATTACAAAAGACACCAGAGTAAGGGACTGGCAGCGCGGCAGCAGCGCTGCTGGCGGGGCCTGTCCCGGCCCCGGGGGCTGCCTGGGCGCTCCGCTCNGGGGACAGCGACACCGACACCGACACCGCCACCATGGGCACGGCCGGGACCGGCACCGCGCCCGCCTAACACAGACCGCCGAGCACACAGCGGCACCTTGCCGTCCGCAGGCATGCCGAGTTGTAACTAATTAGTGACTTGGTTATTTACCAAATGCACACGTGCTGTCCTAGCATTAACGTGCTTCTAACAGGAACATCTTAGAAGGACTGACATCCGCACTAAAAACACTGCCAGAATATCTCCATCAAAACCTATGTTTTACTAGGTTGCTCATATAAGCAATATATTGACAGTTAACTGCCTGGGAATGACCTTCTCTTCTTATGCTAAATCTGAGAAAAGTCAATTCTTTCATAGCTGAAATTTTATCATTCTGCTGTGCAGCAAGCTTATGCTGCCCCCTGGACTGTACTGTTTGCATCACGTGCTGGAAACATCAGCATTCCTATTAAGCTAGAGAGAAGACAAAACATAAAATACCTTTGAGTCAGGAGTTGTGTGCTGTACTATGAATCAATCAGCCCGATTTAACATCAAGGATGTAATATTTGCTCTCAGTTCTTCTTAATTATATTTAGAAAATTTGTGTGCTATAATTAATGCTATTGTTCTGTTACTGAAATTACTACAGTTAATGTTTATCTTAAATTGTATCTGATCCAAGCAGGTGCATGAAACGAATTGCTTCTTGATAGCTCAGGAGATGCTCCTTTCTATAAAGCATAGTCTGAAGTAGGGATAATGAACCCCAAAAGGCCAGTTTCAAAATTACCACTGCCTGTCTGATCCATACATAAATAGCATAAAGATTTTGCAGAAAAACTAACAACACAGAATTGTGTCCAGCACACAATGCTGCTTCTGTACTGGGAAAATCTAACTCAAAGCAGTGTGGAGAAGGAATATCCATGACATGTAAAGCAAAGGGCATCAGCTTGACTATTCAGTGAGGAGGAACAATTCACAAATAGACTGCATATCAGACATTAGGCTGGGCTAGATCTGACCCTTTTACAGGAGAAGCAGGTGAGCAGCTGCTTCAAGCAGCCGCTCACAACAGACTTGAGCTACTCAAGGCAGCAGAAACAGAGACTGGCAAATGTGCATGAGTCTCCAATGAAAGCTGGAGGGAAACAGATCCCAGTCTAGCCTAAGCAATGGGTGAGATTTGCAATGCCAGAATGGATTCAGACAGCTTCTCATGTTAGAAGTGAATTGGTCTCTCTCTAAAGAGCCAGAATCAACTGAGATGGAAGCAGTTGTGATGGAAGAGGAGTGAGGTACCTGATCCATAGAGGTAGGGAATACGGGCAGCTTTGCCAAATGGGCTCAGCTATGGAAAGGCTGGAGGCTTCCCTGGCCTAGCAGAGATCTGTAAGCCTGTCCTAAGAAGTTACTGTAGCCACTGACTCAAGCTGTGGTGGAAACACAAAGTAAAACGGTAACACACAAGCATTTTAAGAATTAGGCTGCATTTGGTTTCCCACACAGCAATCACTGCCAAGTCTCTGAAAAGAGAAAACCCATGAACAATGGCCTCTGTCCACATTAATTCTACATAAGCTTTGGTCTAAATGGTAACAATTTGCTCTGAACAGTGGCCCTAGAAGTTCAAACTTAAAAAATACCAGCCCTCAAATTCTAATGCTTTCATGGACAGAGGCTGATGTGTACATGAGGGGTTATCCCCAGAGCTACAGAGTTTAGCTTCACATCTTTGGGTGATGTTCCACAGAAGGACTGTGTCTCTTTCACTTGAATGGCATGGTTCTGGGCCAAAGGACAGCATCCAAATTACCTTGGTTCAGTCAGTGTTGAATCTTACAGTGGTATATCCTACTATACATTATACACTTTCCATACTAAAAATCTGTTCTGCCAGATCTTTCATAGAGCTTGACTCTTTGCACAGAGCATCTCTGCAACTGCAAGAACTGCTGGATTAATCTAAATACTGTTGCACTAGTCCAAATGAAGGAATTGTCACTGAACTACTGCTCTGAAGCAATGCTCTGAAGCCTCTGTGACAATTCAACATTGTTTATAGTCAGAGGAGATGAACATCCTCATTTTGTAACAACTGCACTAAAAGCTCCTCCTTCTTGTTACTTTCTTCATTTAAGTACATCAAACATATACTGTACCTACCACCATCTATTAGAAAATAAATGAGAAAGAACAAAACTCAAGTCCACATATGAAAGCAAAAGGGCTATGTAGAGGATTCCAACAAGTGGGAAATAAAAATAACAAGTAACTCAGCTGTGTAACAATGCTAGCCCACATTTTGTACACCAACACCAGGAGATTCCACATTTAAGAAGAGAACTTAGGAAATGGATAGCACTCAGTCAAAAACACAAAAAGCATATACTTACCTGCAGTTCCTAAGCTAAGTAGTACAGCAACCCAAAATACCCAGAACAGGATGAGAATCAGAAAGGTCCAGAGTGGTTGGAAGAGGAGGAAAGGAATTCTGCCAATGATTTTACCAACAATTTGAAAGAGCTGTACAGCAAACTGAAGCTTCTTTCTTAGTACAAATATAAGGGAGAGCAGAACAACCTGTTACAGAAAATAAAAAGACAAATTGCTGGGGGTTTTACCTCAAGAAAATTATCAGAGTTGTCAAATGTGGGAACAAAGGATACAGATTTCACAAAGACATGATAGCAAAATGATTTATACAGTCTTACTACACATTAGAAAATCCTCCCAAAACACTGCTTATATCCTCAAAGAGCCTGTGGATTAAAATCTGGCTTCCTGCAGTAGTTGTTGCTGGTTTTTTTACACAATATAGGATTCATGAAACTTTAATTAATGTAATAGAAAAAGTCTGTTTTGCTTTATAGCAAACATAAATGTAGAGTACACACTAACATTACTGTCACATACCCTGCATGTCATGAACTTTTAAACTTTCTTTCTACTTAGGTCAGCATGCCACTGTTCACTTTCACAATGGTAGGAGAATCAGTCCTTTCCTGCAGTCCACAACCAAACTAGTTTGAGAGCTATGTATGTATAGGAGCAAAGCAGACAAAATGAAAACTTATTTAAACAAATTCTTGTCTTCCCAAAGTAAACAACCCAACATGCCAATAACAAAACCCCAAGTCAAAAAGCCCACAATATCCCCAGCCCTTTGTATGTGACAAGGAACTATGAACAGCAATTAAAACAGAGGCTGAATTTTTTAAAACAATAAATATAACCAGTGACAGTTGCTTCACTAGTTTTCTTGCCTGCTCTAGAAAGGAGCCACCAGCTCTGAAGAGAAGCATAACCTGCAGCAGTGGATGTTCCCACAGTTCTGCAAACAACTGTCAATTGTACTAGAAAACACAAGCATTCAAAATACCTTTTTCTTACCTCTTTAGTATCGGCAGATGAAGAAAGATCATAACTTACAGAGGATACAAAAAACTCTGATCTGTGATACATTTATATTTGTCACTGTAAACTGTCAGACTGTTCATATCTGGCAAATTCCATATGGATCTTACTCATCTCTAAGACAGCAGCACAATCACTTTGACAAATGTCTCATGAAGCACAAATTGACTGTACCCTCAAACTGAGCAATGGCTCCTTTTAACATTGCAACATCAGAGTGAAAAAAAGCAAGCCACACTCAGATTTTCTGTTTTAAAACAAGGTCAGTGAGAAAAAAAACCCAGAATTTAACCCCATAACTTGAGGTCTAGGCATTGCTGCCTGTGTTTCACTGCCCCTTTCATTGTCTAAAAGAGCTGCCACCCTTTTCTCCTGCTGACAGGGTGGGATAAACTTGCAGATCTCATGCTCATACTCGGCCAGTGCCCCTGTGTTTATTCAACATGGTCCTCCCGTGAGCTGATGCAGAACAAAATAGGGATGGGACACAATTCTCACATTTTTACACCAACAACACTAACATTGTTTGTACACGTTTGAAGTATGGCAAAGCTGACAATGAGGATATAAAATTATTTTTGTAGTTTTGATGGGAGCCTAAAAAGCTAGTTGGAACTAGGGATCTTTAAGGTCCCTTCCAACACAAACCATTCTATGATTTTATGCTTACATTTGAATGAATGTAAGAAGATCTTAGAATTTATTCTCATTTTCCAATTTGAAAAGAATTAAGAATTATTTTTACTGTTGCAGAACCACTGTAGTTCAAGTTTTCAAGTTACAGCCTCTGCTATTGCCTAGGGAAAAATGCTACTTACAGTAACTATTGTTGAGAAGATGGCATATCCAAGCAGGAACTTTACATTTTCCTTTTCTGTTTCCAGTTCAATGCTGGGATCGTTCCTGTAGTCGTAATGGAGCCACCAGAGAATACCTGAGACAACTGAGCAGAGCAGTGTGGGCAGGGCACGCTGGCAGGGTTGCTGGCAGGGTGATGCCTGCCTGGCCTCCCTTCCCGCTCTCCTGCCCTCCCCACTAATCCACACTGAGCTGAGGAATACTGTCAGTCAGCAAAGTGAGGCACAGGATCAGTGATCACAGAGAAACTTCCCATAGTGGCCTGTCAGTCTGAGGTAAAACCACAGCAGAACATTTGGATTTCTTGCAGCTCTCCTAATGCTCAGGCATGTAATTTCATTGTGGAGATACAAAGCTAAACTTTCATGGAATGACAAGCTTAAGCCAGACACATTCCTACGGTTCTCCCATTCTAAAGCAAGCAGTATAAGAGTTCACTAAGCATTCTTTGAAACAGTAGCATTTTCATAAATGCATTCATCTGCCAAAAGAAATGTTGTTTCTAGGAGTCTATAAAAACAATAAACATCAGCATCACCCTAACACCCAGCAGCTGGAGCAGCACAGCCAGACCTTAACACCAAAAGGCAAGCAGGCCCCAGCTTGGAAATGACTGGAAAGAGAGTGGTAAGCTGAAGGTTACTGAAGATGATCATAGAAATAAAGGATAGCTGTTTGTTCAGCTGCTAATTCTCCAGTGAAACAGTAAATATACTTACACAACAACCCAAATACAACAAGTGCAATCAGAGTATGGACAAGGAGGGTCTGAATGAATCTGAAGGCAAAAACCAGTATCAAAGAGAAGGCTGAAAAATATATAAAATAAGTTTGAGTGTTACAACCCTTATTATTTTAAATATAAATTTAGGTTTCTTATAGAATTTTGGCTTTTACTTTTAGACAGTAATCTTAAAAGCAACAGCATCTAGTAAAGCTGGCAACCTTTTTGACATTTAAAGCACACAGTTACCTCTAACTTAAATAATAAGGAACTTATAGCTGGTATATTTCACCATGGGAATACTAGCTTTTTAATAACATTTTATGTAAGAGTTAAGTTCAAGTATTCATGCTGATGTCATTTTTTTATCAACAATTTCTTACAGTCCCCAAAATGAGATATATAACCATGTCATGGAACACAGAATCTGACAGAGATCTGCAATTCACCAGCCTATTAAATGCCACCTGATAAAACCTGATCACTCTTCCTTAAAAATCACTGCCCAGAAAATATGAAAAAAGACCACTTTTGAATTAAACATATAGACTTGTAAGAAACATTTTAACCTTTTAATTGAATACCATTATTCACTTTTTACTTATAACCTTACCTAGTGCAAGGACACTCAGTCCTATCACAGTATCTCTTCCTGCCAATATTCCACTCAGAATTCGTTGAAAAACATCCATTTCATTAACCATACTTATCAGGACAGATGCATATTTGGAATAGCATTCAGGATTTTGCGGAACACATCGATTAAATAACGGAAAGGACTTACTGAAAGGTTAAAAAAATTGGTAAAAAATATTAATTACTGGACAATCAGTTAAAAATCCACAGTGATCCATCCTGCCCTTCTCCACAGAGAACATTCTGTTATAAAGAGTAGTTTTATGTATCATCTGCAAAATAAACTCCTAATAGTGTCACTATACCAGAACAGATCCACTCAAGATCAGCCTGGGGAAAGAAATTAATAACTCTCTCATCAACTATCACCATCAGCACATAGCTCCTATTCCCATTCGAGTCTGGCTGCACCTGCTTCGCTCCCATGTGTTTATGTAAAAACAAAGTTCATGCTAACATAGCTGTTGTAGGTAATTCTAGATCACAAAGACTTTGTATTGTTTTTATGATATCTAAGCATTCTAAAAGCCACACCAAAACAATGCTCACAAGGTACAAGTAATGGCACCAAATATTTATACAAAAATTTTTGGCATTCCCAGCCAAGCTTCTTGCATATATTTATTGTCCCACTTTGGCAGTGCTGCCTTACAACAGTCAATGGCATATTCATACCTGAAAAGGACAAGTTTTGTTATCAACAATTAAAAATTTCACTAACTAGCTTTGTTTCTACTATGTAATCTTACTGTGCAAGATGAATAACTTTGCTGAGTTCCTTGACAAACTGAAAAAGGCCTAGAAAACTGAGGAAATAAGTGAAACATGACATATTTGTTCACCAATTTACACACTATCCTTTGATCCATTTTATGTAATGTTTTCACATGTCTTCTGCCCTCTTCACTTTGTTCTTCAATTTTCTGCTGCTCAGAGCAGATGAGTTAGGTCTGCAAACACAGAGATTCCAATTCTCTGCTGTATTTTCATGACACAGTGGAACTTAAAGTCACGGCTTTAACAATTTTGACTCACAAATGCCAGATTTGACAAAGACAGCAACATCCACAGATCTGTGCTTCAAGCCATCTGACTATAAAATGATTCTGATGGAAATTTCTGGGCTCAGGAGAAGAAGCAAAGCTGAAGACCACATCCTTGGCATTGAGGGAGAAAGCAAAAGTCTGTGCAGGAGCTAAGTTGTTCTTCATATGGAGTGCTTTTTCCTAATTTGGAGGGGGAAAATTCTCTAAAGGGCAGAGGAATGGAAGGAATGCAGTCCTTGTTTATTCTGTGGGACAGGACACTGGCATGTTCACAGGCACATGAAAGAACTTGTAAGATACGTGGACAAAAATAAATAAACAAAGCAAAATCATCCTGACTGTGAAGCATCAGGCCAAATACAAAATGTGAGAAAGTAACAATCCGTAAGAAGCTGTTTGGACTCGAGGTCATAAGTCATTCTTACCTTGGTGGAACTGGCAGTGTAGGACACAGCTGAGCTGCCTTTGGATTTAATGTGTAACTGGAAACATTCAGGTTGTAAAGGCAAAGAAAAGAGCCTAAAAAAGAGAAAAAAAAAAAAAAAAAAGAAAAAAAAAAGTAACTTAAGTTTAGTAAA
>WEIU01003569.1:0-40730 GCA_013389925.1 Aegithalos caudatus | reverse complement strand
CGCGGCGCCGCCGGGAGGGAGGGAAGGAGGGAGCGGCATTGCCGCCCCGGGGCGCTCCGCTCCCGGGAGAGGCGCTCGGGGGTTCCGGCAGCTCCTCCACACCTGGGAGGAGGTTTATATTTCAGCCTTCATTAGCTTATTTCTGGGAATAGCTGAAGATTTGTTACTGCCGGCACAAAATGGGGGCTGTTCCGTCCTGCAAAGCCCACTGACAGCCGTTGGGCTGTTCCAGCTGCATTATCAATACACAGGCAATCATAGATCCTTTTCAGCTTCCGTTTGGTTGCTGGTATAGTTACATCACGCTGACATGCGGTATTATGCTATACATACCTCTCATCTATGTCCATATGTATTTTGCATGCACAGGAATAACCTGCAACAATAGCAGTAACACCGAATTAGGTCAATCCTTGTAAGTCAGATGACCAAGGAATGCGGGAATTATTAGCCGCTTTTAATAACATGTTTTTTCTGTGCTGTCCGTGTTGTCCATTCATTTCTGTGTTCACTAAATTCAGCCCAATAATCTAGAGAAAATTACAAATTGAAAGGATGCTAAGAGCATGGTTTTGTCCTCTTCCTGAGAGTCAGTAGAAGAAACAAATATCCTCTTTAAGAAGTAACACAACATCTGCAACTGCAGTAAAATTGAATTAAATGGAAGCTGTTTTGCAAAACTGTTTAAGAATTGGTCCATCTTGTATAGGAGACAGAGTACTAGGCCAGTCTCCCCTAGAAAAAGAAAGCAAAACAAAGCCAAAGTATTCCAGTTCTCTGGAGAAAAAGCAGCAAGAAACCTTGGTGACAAACTAGCCTAAATGGAAATATCAGAAACTGGGCATTTATAAAAAGGAATTAATCCCTGGCCCAAGACATTTCAGTCCTTCTAAGCTGACTGGAAATAACTACATTTTTCCAAGGGGGTAAGTCATACAATGTTTCTGAAGTTGACATTTTAACTGTTTTGACAGAACTCACTACAATTCTGATTTAAATTTACACATACACCCACCCCCTGCCAAGAAGTGGTTCTGAAGAAACTTTTTCAGCAGGAAAATTTCTAAAACCTCTGTCTAACAAAGATTTATTAAGCCATTTAGTTTCCACCCAGCTCATAGTTCTTGTCTTTATCAGCATTCTGTCTACTAATGCTCATTATCCATCAGTTTCCAGGAGTTTTCAGAGCTTGGGTGAAAATTAGAATAAAATTCTAAAACAGAAAGGATAGTTTTGTGCTTATAAAACCTAAATAGAGAAAATAGTTTTTCCTTCACTTTGTGTTGTTGCACTTTAAAAATATATGGGAGAAATCATTTTCCCTTGAAATTTTTCACATGAAACTCTACGTCTTTTTTATAAGAGAAGTTAATTTTTTATTATTATATCAAGAAAACTAACCAAAATTATTAATAACTTTTGATCTAGACAAAAAGAGTACTCTGAGACAGAATCATTATCTGATTAAGAAAAATAATCTTGAAGAACAATGCCAGTGATGAAGGCCCATATTAGAATCTGATGATTTGCTGTCATCACATGCTAATATTTTGCTGTTTATCTGGCACTTTTTGAAGGATCCTCTTTAAGTTTTGTGTTCCATTCTTACTGTGAATAGAGGAAAACAGCAAGTGAAACAAATATTTTTTAATAAACTCCAGAATCCAGGTAACTGAAGTTCATGGGAAAAAAAAAGGAATCAGCAGTAGAGGCCTGATTTTACTGAGCAATATCAATAAAAATTCTTGTATTTCTTCAGCTAGCCAAGGAGCAATTATCCTAGAAATGATAGAAAATAAATCACTATTAGAATAGGATTTAAAAAAAAATGTAAATAAAAATCTTTAATTGTACTAAGTTTTTTTTCCCTGAATTTCAAACGAGATCAAAAAACCATTTATTCTAATTAGTATCAGCTGAGTACTTTTATCATTTGTCACTAGGTGGGGCTCAGCTCCCAGTTTCGAGCTCCAGCTCGGTATTTGGGACGGGCGCACAGAGCCTCACACCGCGGTGAGCCAGTGTTCACAAACGAGGATTCTCATACTACAGTTGAAGAAAGTACCAGGAAACAAGGCTCATGTTGGATAACAGATTTAGACACCTACATCCAAATGTAATACCAAAAACTCTTGCTTGTTATTTGTCCAATCTTGACAAAAATTGCCCAAAAGATAGATCTTGGATTTTCTGTCTTACCACTATGACAAGATATGCCTGGTTCTGCAGAGGAGTCATTTGTACACTCAGTGAGGAGCAGGGAGTTTCAGAAGTGATATTTTATAGTGTTGAAATAGAAATGAGATGAAAATGAATTCTGGGAAAAAGTGTATCAGATTAGAGAACTGGTCTTCTTATGTGAGCACTAATGACTTGGCCAGCGGGGTGCCCACTGGCTTGTGCTCTCTCTCAGGTGAGAAGCCCATGTTGGAGCCTTTGGTCTCAGTCCCCTGGTCTACATGGACCAGATGCCAACTTTATAACACAAATGTCTTCGTTTCAATCCTGCATCCAACTTCCATGGGAGATTAGTATAGTGAGGATCCACATTCACTCCTAAGTCTTCACTTAACTCTCAAGCATGTAGTGTCTCTTATAAAGGAAAAGAAAATATTTATCATTTTAGAGTACCCAGGAACTCACAGTGATTTACTTGTGATTTAAGACATTAACCATTTAACCTGCTTGGTGTGTTGCAGTGGGGGAACCACAACAAGGGACATTAACATTTACACTTCTGAGACTACTTGTAGTATTTAAAGGATATTTTACATGTTAACCATCTTCAGACATGTTTATCAGCAAAGAGATGAGCAGCAGTGTAAACTTACGGGCATTTTTCAACTATTTGTTTTTCATGAAGTCACATATAGTATACAGAAAAAATCAAACATGAAATCAAGCTCCCTTCTCCAAGCTTGAATAACAAAGTTCTCATTATTTCTTATTAGTGTAGTGTTTATTCACTGAGAATAAATCCTGCTGCTGCTTGCACTTAGGGCTCAACTTTCTTACCAAGAAACTTACCTGGTCAAAACTGGAGCAGGAATGTGGAGTGGGAGAGGAAGGTGCTAAATGAAGACATGACAGTTCCTTGCTAGACTGGTTAAGTGAGATGACTATCCCTATCTGTATCCTCTTCTGGGTCAGACAAGGAACAGAGACCAATTACTTTAATAACAGGACACTGCACCTGAGAAACTCAGCTTAAAAGCAAACATTTTCTGCCTAATTAGAGAAGGTGCAGCTGAGCATAATTTCCATTGCTCCCAAATGATCTTGCTCAGGTACAATAGATTAGCAGGCAGGCACTGTTCTCTGTGTGTAGCTATGCTTCTTGGAATATTCGGAACTGTAACACCCAGAAACTGAACATAATGCCTCCTATTATGTTCAAGCTGCTAGTCAGGTTTGCATTCTAAGATCTGGTGTTTATGACCTCATCTCACTTGAACCATTCAGTCTGAAATTTCTCATGGCAGGTGCTGAAGACTTTTGGAAAACATTAGCACATATTATTCAGTCACTTAAAAAAATTTAAAATGTCCAATAGAGTATCCCTTCTTGGATAGCAGAAAAGAAATACTTACAGATTATTTGGATCAGAGATTTTTAATGGACAAGGAGAACGAAATGCTTTCTGCTTTTTCTCATATCTGAGAAACTTTATCCATATTTACCCAAACCACTTTCATAAATCACAGTGTATGTTCAGCCATCTTAATGAGCTTCACAGCTGAAGAATCTGTAGACTGAGGCTGTGTGGAATACCCAGGGCCTGGCTGAGGCAGTTTGGGCAACCCTGAAATGTGCTTCTGACCTGCCACGTATTTTCACTGATTTGCCTTCACATCTCTGATTGTCCTGATGGAGAGCAGGCACAATGGACAAAGACTGGTCCTGAGATGAATGTAAAGAAAAAGGAGAAACGGATATTGCTGCTAAATAGGTTCCTGGAATTGATAAGGAACACCTTGGTTGACAAGGAGAGCAGGACATAGCAGCTCTCTGAGAAGGATTGGGGATTCAAAAAAGGTCAATATCATTAAAGCATGTAACCTAATGTAGACATTGGGCCATTATGCCTCTTTTGAGCCACAGTAGCAGACTGAAAGCCAGGACTGGCTCAGCAAAGTCTCCAGAAACAGAAGCAAAATGGAAGTCTAGGACAGTAGTGGAATGGCAGCTAGAGGACATGGAGGGAAGACTGGTATGAAAGGGACAGCATGCAGGACTTGAGGGAGAGGTGAATGAGATGAGGGGAGAGGGATGGGAATGAGACTGAGAGACAGGAAGAAACAACTGAAAATTGGAGACTAAGATTGAAAAAAAGTAGGAACCTGAGAGCTAAGGGAGGCTAGAACTGGTATAGGGAGGCATAAAACTGGCCAGGGAAGAAGAGGGTAGACTCTGAAAGCTGTGTGGGAATAAACAAGACATAGCACAAGTCCTGAAGGTACATAAAAGATTAAGACTGTGGGGAATGATCAAAAGAATCTGGGTCTGCAACCACTCCCTTTCACAAGCAGAGTATCACCTTTCTTCTCCTGTCAGCAAATATCCTCAGGGTTGAGCCGAGAGTGCCCTGACAGACTGAGGCCTGGCTAACAACCCAAAACACCCAGCCAGCTTTCTGATCAGCGTGCCAGTACTGTCACTGCTCCACTGGATCCACTGGCAGGCTTCTGTCCTATCCATCTAAAGAACCCAACCCTTCTGGTGACCTGAGTTAGTTTCTTTATGATGATCCATGTTAGTTTTTCTGTTTGCTCATCTAGAAAACCCCACCTGATCATATATTTACAGCTGGACTTTAAAAATACTCTATTATAAATATAATGATGAAAATACACAAAACATAAAATAAGCAGTATTTTTTCAAGTAATTTGATGATTTTTGAGATGTTTCACTTCTCAGCCTTCTCAGCCTTCTCACTTGAATTTAACAAATTAATAACCACATTAATTAACCAAATTCTTCAGGATGTTTCCAATGCATTGAAAAGCTCTACTTTTTTTTCAGGATAATGATTATTGAGTAGATTAGTCAGCGGTCTAGAAGAATGGAGCGTGCACATCTTACTGCCTCTATGGTTTTAGGTTACTGCTGCAAACCACCATTCCTCCTGTGATTTACCAAATATATGAATCATTCAGGGCATGAGTATAATACCACAAAGTTAATTTGTTCCACTTGTCACACAAGCATGAAGAGATCTGCACAAAGAGCCCTTTCATTCCCGTCAATACACAAGGTAGAGCACAGCCTGACCCTAGGAAAGTGTTTGCTGAGTTGAACTTGATAATAAACCTTAGAGGTGACTCATTTCAAAGTTTTAGAACAGAGCAAGAGGATCAATGTTTCAGGATCACACGGTACATTACCTACAAGCCAGACAAGGCTGGAGGAGTACCTTTGTGGGAAATCAGAATTACGATGTAGCCAGGGTTCTAACTGGTAAATGGCGTGGGTAGCATAAGATGAAGGAGCTTGAACCAGAACAACTTCAGTGCTTCAGGACTGTTAATGTCCTTCTCTGCTCCACAGAGAAGACATGCCAGTACCTCTGAGTGTCTCAATACAGAGAACAGACAAGTAACTCTGGTCTTTAAAACATCCCCTCAAAAAGCCAGGGAAGGGAATTGCTTGAATTTCAGAGGAATTGAGAAATGAAAGCTGTGAATTTGTAAGATTGGGGAAGAATGGCTTATTCTGTAAATTATTTACATAGAAGGAAGGATGGAAGACATTCTTGAGAGCAGCGAGGGGAATCTAATAAGCTAGGATAAACCTGAATCACATGGGGTTGCAAAAGGCATCAAGCTGGACCTCATGGAGTCTGCAGAAATAGCTGTGACCTACAGAGTCAGGTCTAGTTCCGAATGAAAACAGTGAGATGTTTTCATTAGCTGGGTGGAGATCAGGGAAATGTGGTTTTTATCAACATTAAGATAAGCAGCAGAATCATTACAAGGACTGGGGGGAAGCCTTTTATGAAAGCACAAGATGCTTCATTGATAGCTTAGTTCTTGTAAGGACAGTTTACAGTAATGGAATCAGCTACCGAGTGTTTGCTAGCGAAAAATAATCGTGTTGAATCCAGAGACAGCTTGGGCTCTAGGCCCTTCAAAGTCCGGCGAGTGCAGAAGGAGCGGCCGCCCCGCGCGTTTCCCACTGGATGTCACTGTCGCTCAGCTCCGTCAGCCTGCGCTCTGCCGCAGCAGCGCCTTACGAGCTCCGCATGGCAAACCCGGGCTGGGCGCTTCGCCTTGCTACCGTGTCTGCTAAGAGGCTTAAGTGCAATTTTGTTGTTGCTTTTAGTTTTGGACTTTCCGAGCACTGCTTTTCACTGTTTCATCTAGTGGAAACGTCAGCCTAATTTCATGGATTTATTGTGTCTAGATGTTTATTGTACAAAGGTTTAACAGCATGTACAATTCTCTCTGTATTAATTCTCTCTGTTGTCTTTTTAAAACAAAGCCTGCCGATGTCCAGTGAGGCTTGGGCAGCAGCATATATTACTCTGCTTTTTATTCCTTAAAATAACACAGGTTTTATATACAGAAGGCATTAGACCATATAGTTTATTCAAAAGTAATGCTCAAACAACAGTGCAGGAAGCCAGCACAGAATCTACTCAAGTTAGTACGCCATTTGTAAATTTGATTGTATTCACTGCACGGTGTGGCCAATTACTGCAATTGCTTTACATGAGAATAATCATTATTTTAGTCAGGAGTTCCAGGAAAAGGGTGTCCATGGGCAATAATATGCATAAATCTTATACAACTAGACAGGATCCAAACTTCCACTGCAACACACGTTAATAAGACTCAAAGATATGGCATCTTTACTGCTTGAAAAGGGAATAGTGAACACCCTGCTTTGCATAGCCTGTTAAAAGCAGAAGGTGATTATCTGTTTATTTAGTGCCAATATGCTCACTTGCTAAAGAATCATCAATCTGCTCTCCAAACACTGATGTTTCAACAACACATCTATAAAACCAGTATGGCCAGTCATGTTGAGTCAGATAATGGCCCACAGACATCTGTTATTTATCTGACCTACTCCTTATACTACCTTTGGTTTACCTTCATTTCTTTACAAAGACTTCTCATAAATTACCTGCTCAATTTCTGTTTCATCTTAATTAGTCATGAGAAGAAAAATCAACAGTGAATGGAATGCAGTCATGGAACCAGCAGTCTCTGGTGGTGTTACAGAATATGAGATGGCATGACTTACGTAAACAGTTTATTCATCTTCATTAAAGTTACATTGAATCAGCACTCTCTCAGATGATTAGCTCTAACTCATAGAAATTCTGCAGTCACTCTTATAAGTGCACCTATTTATAGGGTAAGGCCGCAATACTGAAACATTTGCTAAGAATTGTGCTCCAGTTCGGCAAAACCTAATTAAATGTGAAATAGCTAGAGAAATAATTCCTACTCTATTAGGAATTCCTGTAGTCTAATACTGTATTATAAACAAATTTTTCAGAGAGACGAATCCTGAAATCTAAAGTTCTTTCCATGATATTTAAATTTTCCCATTATCTGAAAAGATACAGAATATAACAATATTATAACAATACATGTTACATATCAAACTTTCTTACAAAATTTTATCCTGCACATGTGCATGAAGTTCAGCTAGGCAGAGCAGCTGGATTCTAAAGTCAGAAGCATGGAGCTCCATGTCATTGGCCAACCCTATTCTGCTTTCATCCATTTGCCTGCAGGTATTTCCAGTATCAATATATAATTTAATACAATATGTAATCAGTTTGTGTCAATGTTTCCATCCATCATTTAAAGTGAAAGAAGAAACAGGTTTCCTATAATAGCAGGAAGATCAATTCTAACTAATTTTGTAGCATTGTCACTAAAGTTAATTTCTCCATTACTAAGGTTAAAGAATTGTATTCTTATGAGACTTCTTTTCAAGTAACGTTTCTGCTTCTGCAATAACAACTCATTACTCTGTTCATAGTGCTTGTTATAAGCAATCTTATTGTGTAAAGTGGTTTTGTGGTTTTAGGTAAAATGAGATACAGTTTTACAGTGAGACCTATGTAAAGCAAAATGTACAGAAATGTCTAGATATTGTTGCAGTTTTGATTTAATCTTTGCACATAAACCAAGTGCTGTTGCTCAGTTGTTGTGATTAAACCACAGAACAATACTATTCCTAGTCTGTCACATTATATGACTGCAAAGTTACGGGATAGCTATTGTACTTTGATAGCATTCATGCAATAAAAAAGAGTTAGCATTCTACTAGTATTCCCAACATTTCTCCTAGTAACTGTGTATTTACAGTGGAGAAAACTATTAGGCAATGTGTGAGACAAAAACATTCAATGGAAGGTAAAAATATCTTCTTTGAGCAGCTATTTGAGGAAACAAGACGTTGCAGCAATCATTGCGTGTTTAATAATGGAAAGATATTTTGAAAAAAGGATGCTGACCCTCTTTCTAGTGACTAAAATTTGAAGTTGTCAAAATGACATGAGCAATGGCAGTATAACAATTTCCTGTCCACGTAACATATTTGCACAACATAATGTTGCTGATAACACTAACTAGGAAAGTGTATAACCCAGAGGATGTGGATGCGTCTGGGAATTCCCATGGTCCTTCCTGTGTACCAGTAAAGGAATAAGACAAAACAAACATCTATGGGCTAATCATGCAAACTCTTATTCACAGAGTTTGCTACTCTTCACCTTGTTGACCTGTGAACTTTACGCTTCAATTTCCCTGTTTAAAGTCAATTCAAAGTAATCCAGCTTTCTGTCAACACTTGGCTCAGAAAATGAATGTCACAAAAAAATCTAGTTAGAAATGGATTGCTTTGGATATGTAACTCTTCTAGGAGATTTAGAGGTAAAAGGTGATTCTGGTCTCTTTTTGGCTTCTCTTTGAACCCATAGAAACCTATGGGTTGTAGTGGTCTGGCTGGCATGGACTATTTGAAAAATTCATCAGGACATGCCAGAAACCTGCACTCACACTAGGCCCCAGATGATTATTCATTTGTAGTAATTTGTTTGCTCATTCTTTCAGGTAGAATTTGCATGAGATCTGGGTTAAATGTAGGGATGTGTCCTTTAGACAGATTTCCCTTTCTTCTGTGCCTGACTTTCTGCTGTCCAGCAAGTATTTTCAGCCCTCCTTGCATCAGTCCTGATTCTACCTTGGTAAAGTGGCAGCAGTTGTGTTCATCTACTCTCCTAAAGCCCTTTTCAATCTATGTATAAAAGTATGCTGGCTTTGCCACAAATGTCTTTGTTTATTGTATTAATCTGATTGTAGTCTGCTGTGCACCATACTCAGTGTAAGGAGAAAAATATTTTGCATATAACCTGTACTTTGATAGCACTCATGTAACAAGACTATTGAAATTTTAAAACTAGTGGTCAGCATATATTTCCACCTGATTTGATAAAAAAAATTCAAACATTCCATTTTTACTGGCGTAGTAGTCACCAAAACCAAAGTATTTTTAATTTTGATAATGTAATCTTAATACAAACATTCAACTGAGATATGTTTCCCTCAGGAACCAGCTATCTGCAGGGAAGTTTCAACCACATCATCAGGAGTCACAGTTAGAGCCAGATTTCCTTGAATTATTTTGAAAATCAGCAATAAACAATAGTTTTGTATGTCATCTTTCCACAGAATAATGCAATTGCCATTCTCAGTGGTCCCAGAAAAGTATATAGTGAATGTGTATCTAGAACTTAAAAAAGAGAAAAAGGCACAACCCACAGAATTTTAGCATGTGTGGTCTGAATTGCTTATCACTCTTCTTCTAAGTGGGTTATGAAACAAATACCAGGGGCCAAAGTAAATAGTGTTTCATCCATTGTATAACAACGCCTGCCATGGATGTAGCCTGTTAAACAGCACCTCATCACATCTGTTGGAAGTAGCTGTGAGTTTTCTTATCCATGTAAACAAGCTGTATTCCATGTTTCACTTTGTGTTGCTGTGGAATGTTGTAAAACCTTTAATTAAAACTGAAAGTGTAAAGATACCTAATTTCCAAACATGGCATTGTGTTCCTTTATATCTTATTTAAAAAAAAAACTTTTCTGCCAGTATGTTTGTAAATCAAGCCACTAGTCACATCTTTCATGTTGCAACTTGCTTTTCAGGCTTTTCCATGAGAACCGGTATTTCATTATTCTACAACACTTCAGATTTTCGGAAGTATCTGTAATTTTGGTAACTGGAAGGAAGTTCCTCTTTGCTCATACTCAAGTTTGTTGCAAGTTTTTATAATTTAGAAATCCTCATGTGTAAATCCCACTTCCTGCCTACTAGTGATCAGTGAAGTAGCTTTTTAATAGTGGCTAAAGTGTTTTGTGATTTCATGCCATTGTCCATTTTTCTTTAGATTCCATCTCTATGCATCATGTGGCAGAGTGCTAGGTGTTGTACAGAAAATTTAGTGAAACAGAGACAATAAAACAAGCAATGTCCCAAAAGTTCCATGGTCAGAAGCAAAAGCTCCTGCAACAGAAAAGTTAAGGAGGGAGAGAGAGGAGAGATGTGCCTCAGAATAATGATATTAAGTGTTTGAGTCATCAGGGAGAAAACAGATTTTAGAAGTGTAGACAGCAAAGCTTCTCAGACAACCTCTTGTGATTTTTTTCTTTGTTCTTACTTATAAGTAAGAATGAATATTAGGGACAGAATGAATTCAGACATCTCATGAGTCTCACTCCTACTCATTATTTCAGTGGCAAAATATAGAAATGGACTAAATCCTCTGTGTCTATTAAGAAGCAGAAGGATCAGGAAATATTAAACAATGCAACAGTAAGGTTTGGGAGCAAAATCAAAAGCAAACCCAAATATGATTCTCATCTGTAATTTCTCATTGTGATAAAGGAGAAATGGAGATGTAGAGGAACATACACTAGTTGCTAATATTTGCTGCTCTTCCTAATGTCTCAACAAATTAATTCTGTAGCTCTCACACCTCATGCCTGGACCTCTCCAGGGCTGGAAGGACAGAGTCAGAGTGTCCCTGTTTTCTGTGGTTTCTGCCTATTTACTCAAGGACTTTGAATGAGTTCCTGATGCCATCCAGGCTTTGATGTTCTCAGAGCACAGACCACATGGTAACAGCTCTGTTACAGTACTTACTGTGTATACATTTTCCTTCTAAAATGAAACTAATTGAAATCCTATTGATTCCTTTGACTGATTCAGCTGTGTCTTCTGTTTATGAAATGACACTGGCTGATTTCTTTTATGTTGTGTTTTTCAACTAATATATATTTTTTAAACTTTTTTCCCCTTTACTGATGGCCAGGTCTAAACCCAAATTTTCTGTTCAGCTGTGACACGGCTGATCAAAAGATGAAGTGTTACAAGTGTTACTGTTATTTTCCAATGATAAGAGTCTCAAATACTGAACAGACAGTTTAATAATAGACATTCCACACTGATAAATAGATACATTTCTCTAATCAACTTGCTGCTCATAAAAAGCACAGACATTTCTTACCCTGTGCCTTTGTAAATCTGATTGGTGTATGGCTAGCCACACAAATCAGCTGTAATTGTCAATATATTGCATACAGTTAGTAACACTGAGGAGGTAATTGCCTGTACTGTCTGTGTTTAGACAGTGATGACAAAATAATATCAGCACCTGTCAAATAAAACTATATTAATAGTTAAAAACTATAGTTAAGTAACTGATAGTTAAAAACTATATTAAACCTAATAACTGATGCCTACATTTATTTTGATTCAGGCCTACCCACTTGCCAGCATCTCTTCCAGGACTATATAGGCCTGCTTACAAGTATGCTGAGACCATACACTTAACCTGAAAGTAATGGCTCTGTGAGGATACAGGTGACCAGATATTTAGAGTTACAGGGCATTCCTGAAAGCAAGCAAGACAAACCAGTTGGCTGCCAGCTGATTACACAGCCACATGTACCTTGTACAGTTCTCTAAAATGAAATGTGAATTGTTAGGTCACAATATTGTGAACCTTCAGCAAGGATATGAACAGCTGAAAGAGCAGTAAGGACGGGTGGATATATGAGCAGACAATGGACAGATGAGCAGATAATGCAAAACTATCTATCTGTGCTTTGATTCATAGAAATGAGTGGCCCAGGCACAATGAAAGATGGGCAGAGTCATTACTTGGTTTCGTTCTGAAAGGAAGCAATATAAGGAAGACAAAAAAATAGAATATGCAGCACCTTCCCTTTTTTGTCTCTAATATACTCCTTTTGTGGTTTATTTAGCCCATTACACCACTGTTGAAAAAGAGAAAACAAATTAAAAGTAGATAAAGGAAAAATGAGTGAAAGAGACTGACTCAGTGATTCACATCCCCATCAAAAGGGGCTTACAGAGTTCAGGTGGTGTAAATTAGAGTAGCCCTGTAGTTACAGCCTGGGCAGACAGAAAATGTCCATGGAACAACCAGGCTGGAATTTCTATAAGAATTAAAATTGACTGAAGCCAGTTTTAATAAGAGATTAAGTGGACACATAGACATAGTATGCCTGTATTTCCAGTTGAACCCTAGGCAGGCAGTAATCAGCCTCTTACTGAGAGGCACCATTGTAGGTCAGCAAGACAAACAAATGCAAAATGCAAAATGACTGCAAAAAGGTTATTCCTCTGTCCATCTCACACATGCACATCAGTGTGTGCAGTTAGCAGAGTTGTGTCAGTGCTTCCTAGCAGACACAGACTGTACACAGGCTCCTACAGGCTCAAAAGTCACATTATGTCTATATTTCCAGAATTTTTCATTAATATGTGTAAAACAGCTAAGCTGTAATACTGTAAAGCAATAAATAACAGTGTGCTTACCCAAACAATTAGAACCTATTTATCTTCCCTTAAAATAACAAATAGTAGTGGGTTACATAATGGCTTTTCCTCAATGCAGTCAGGCAGCCACCTTACCAGAAAAGGCAGCCAACACCAATCTAGACTAAATAGTGTTCATCCCTGCAGTGATGGGGCACAGCACATGGCCAATATTTGTTTTGCTGCAGGGGTCCTTATGAGACAGAGAAGGGGCCCCAGAATATATTCCAGGACTTGACTTTGCCTCTCTGGAAGATAACAGAAAGATTCATTGTGCTCCATCTCCTCCAAGCCATTGTGCTTTGAAAACATAGCATCTGATCCAAAACCTAGTAACTCGGGGTAATCTAACAGCATACCTTTCTCCAACTGCATAACGTATTTGCTGTGCTAATTGTTCTGCTCTAAGGCTTTAGGAGTACGCCACACATGAACAGTTGAATGTGGATCAGTGTTGACCAAGGTGATCTGATCAAGGTTTTGGCACTATTGCAGGATATCTCTTTGGTATTAAAAATGTTATGAAGTCATTATACTGTGGGTTATTTATGCTCCCTAGAATTAGGCTACTAATCTTTTTCTTTCCCATTCTACTATTTGGTGTTACAGTGCTATTCCACCCCCAGAATTTTCAGTAATCATCTTACTCTCTCTCAGTTTAGCTGTTGACTGATGTAGAAAACGGTGTAAAAATATCTGAAGTCAATGGGACTGAAAGTCTGTAAATAATGCAGGAAGGAGCTATGCAGTATCTTAACATTAAAAATATTTACTTAACCATCATCTTTAAAGTGTATACTTTAGGAAGCAGCTGCTCCAAACAGTCTTCCCTGATGATGGCTTAAAATTAACATAAAGTAAACCCATAAAAGTGGAAACAAGAGACATCATTAATTCTCCTTAATTTATACTATACAGAGTCCAGCCTTTTTCAATTTAATGAAAGTATTTATTCCTCTGGAGAGATCATGACTGCCAAAAGAACAATTTGATGAATGATTATTAGCAGGAAACACAAAATGTTTATATCACATTATGTATGGAGCCCTGAAAAAGTCATAGCAATATTGAGTCATTGACTTGACTAACTTAAGCAGACATAGAAGATGTCTCAGATGGGGAGGTAGTGCTAACACAGGATGTGCCCTCTTTTCAGAATAACTGAGGATGATCACAACCATTATCTGCCTTGCCATTTGCAGGACATTGCTATCTGAGCACAGTGTGAGAAGCAAGGCTTGAGGAAACATATGTAAGTAATGCTGGCTTCTGAGAGGTGGTATTAATCCTGAAAAGAAAAAAAATGTCTTTCCAAACTAATAACACATATTTATAAATGATCCTGATTGCACTCAGTTCACTGCAGATGCTGCAGATTCATCCCTGGCATCAGAGCCACTGCTGTTTTTTGCAGGATGAAACTGATGAAACTTGAAAAGGATGAAGCCCTTTGAAATCTTTGTGTGCTGCATTTTAATGACTGTTTTTTACTGAAATGTTTTACTAGACAATGGAGAAAATGGAGACATGACACTCCTCAAACTCCATCTCCCTGAAGACATTGAAGAAAATACTGGTCATACTGCATCAATTTGAAATGTAAGCAAATGGATATTAATGTTTTAGAATCATGAGTATTTTAATGTGGGGGACTTTTTCTGATTATGTCAAAACGCAGTATTTTGGCATTCTGGTTCTTATTTTTTTTCAGAACTCTATGAAAGTACATCTCAGTGATGGTGTTCTCCATTCTGATTCTTGCATTACTGAATTGACATGGATCTACATTGTTTTTGTAAGTCTGCAGCCGAAGTATTTAAAGAGTTAAACATTCATTAAATACTGTGAATAAAAAAAAATTTCTCAATACACTAATGAATCACTATAAGTAAAATTGAAATTTTCACTCCAGGTATGTTTTTGTAGAAATATAAAATATTATTTACTTTCTCTCAAAGCCTGTATAGTCTGAAACAACTGAAACTCTCCTCTGTCAACTGTGTCTCAGAGTCTGAAGGAGATGTGAATTTGCATTTGAGTTTTAAGACTCTGACTGTAGCTATTTTTTAAGAAGGATCTAGACATCACTGGAAGTGCACTTCAGACCCTAATAATTGATTTGACAATTCTCATTTTAAATAAGTAAAATAACTTACAGACATGTCAAAATAAGATGAGAAGCCAAAGTATTTGTTTTTCTGGTATATGTCAGAGATCCTATCAGCAGAAATAAATATCTCTTCCTTTTCTTCTACTGATCAAAAATGTATATGCTTAGATAGCATATGAGAACTCTCTTGGCTATGATGTCAAATCTGAAACTAGAAAGGATTTCATAATTCACACTTTCACTTACTTAAGCAGACAGGAAAAAAGGAAAGAAAAGTAGGAAAAATATGTCAAATTTACTTAATGCCATAATGATAAGAAGAACTTCAGAAAAATAAATCTCTTGTAGCTTAAGAGTTTTTGTAGCTTAGAAATAATGATTGGCACAATTCTCAGTGGACTCTAAGTCTCAGAAGATCAGGCCATAAAAAGTAAAACACTTAATCATGTGAAGTTAGCTACAGAATATATAGAGAGTGTCACAACAGGTCAGTGCAGAGACCTGCCACCCCAGGAACCATTTGAGCATTGTGATAATTGAAATCTTGTCCTGACAGGTCAGTGCAGAGACCTGCCACCCCAGGAACCATTTGAGCATTGTGATACTTGAAATCTCATCCTGCATTTCATTTCATGCCTATCTGACAGGTTAACAAACAGATCTCTTCACTCAGTAAAGCATAAACTCAGTGTTCATGTTAAGAGAATAAACCACAAATCAGTAATGTTTGGACAGTAGAGTTTTTTATCTGTGTTGAGTTTATTATGCACCACAACCAGTCATGAAATAGCACAGTTTGTGGAAAGGCAAACAGGAGACATGGAATCTGGAGTACTGGTGGGAGGTGTGCTACAAGTGTGGGTGCAGCTTTGGGGCCCCGGGCTGAGAGAGGTGGTAGGACAGGCAGGGCAGCACTGAGGAGCTGTGACCTTGTGCTGTTTTGGAAGCAGAGTGAATATGTTGGGGTAAAGCTTAGGGGCTGGGAAGATGACTTGAGCCAGGTGTGGTAAAAAGGCAGATGGCAGGGCAGGGTTCCAGGGACAAGGCAGGGACGAAGGAGTGAGACCTGGGGCAAGGGAGGAACATGGGAATGAAACTTGAGCTTATATAATGAGGAGATGCAGCTCATGGCACCACTTCAGACGTGGGGCAGGCATGGAGGTGTGGGGCTTGGCATTGAGGAGAGCCACCAGATGGGCCAGAATTAGAGTGAGTCCCTGGCTGGGCTACAGAGAAGCCATTCCCCAGCAGTGTCCTGCAGCACAGCTGCTGGCTGAGCTCTGGGGCTCGAGGGATGGCTCCAGGCCCAGCAGTGCTGATGGCTGGGGGGACAGGACGGGACAGGACAGGACAGGCATGGGCATGGCAACCAGGGTGCAGTGAGGACATGGAACAGCACAGCTGAGAGGCTATGGAATGTCAAAATGCCCAGACCTTGGTCCTGTGCCCACACAATGATAAAGAGGAAGGAGAAAGCAAGAACTCCCACTGAGCAAGCGGTAACATGCTCTGTCCCATGATTCTCCCTGGAAACACTTGGCAAAACATGGGTTGCTGTCTACAGTGATTTGTGTCAAGTGGCAACAACACGTCTGAGGGGCCAAAAACTGTCTTCAGCACGCCACAGAGCAAGGCAGGAGACTCAGCCTGATAATATGTTTTTCTTTGTGGCAAAGTTGATTGAACAATTTATTCTTTCCTTTTTCCCTTTTCCATCTACTTAGGTGAAGGGTTGCTTTTAATATCTCATCTGCCATGGGAGAAATTTCTAAATTATTTTAAACGACAGAACTGAAAGAGTTGATGGCATCATTATTGTTGTTTTTATTACTATTATGCCTTTTCTTTCTCCATAATATGTCCTTTTCCTAATTTAAAAAACAAGCATGAGTTATATACTCCCTATCACAAGCTAAAATTTAGCATCTAAAATCCCCAGAGAAATGAAAGAGTTGACTCCAACATATGAAACTTGCTGAGTAATGCTATCCCTTAAAAAAAATCTACTCCAAGTCATGCAAACCACATCCTTTATAAACAGACCTCCATATTGCATAATGTCTGTGGCAGTTGTGCATGTTATCAGCTTTATTAGCACTTAATAACTATACAAATATTTTCCAGTTCTTTTGCTTGTTATGTCTGTGTATGGCTATACTAAACGCTGTGTCAGAAATTGCTATGAATAGGACTGCTACATTCCTTAGCATTGAGCAGTAATCCTTCTTTGGAAAGAAGAGGTGTAACTCCTAACTGAGCTTTTTGCCTTGTGTGGTGCATGCATATTTACACATACACATATGTATGTGGCAAGTATATGTATGCATAGATATAGCTATAGATAGATATAGATATATCTCAATACATATACACACTGCTCTATGCATGAGCCAAAATATGGTATTTCTGAATGTTACAGTTCATATGTCCTATAACCTGCATATTAGGATTGTACAAACAAACAGCATTAGAGACACATTTTAGAGTTTAATGCCTACTTGTAAGAAGACAGAAATAAACACCAAAAGAGTTAATTTTGTGTCATAGAAAACAAAACTTTATGCAGAAAAATAACAGTGAAATCAAAAGGGAGAAGCTGCTCTCTATCTGCCTTACTAAAAATATACCAGATCTTAGTTCTGCATTCCTTGTGAACCTTAAATTCCTCTCAAAGTTGATAAAGCATAGTAAAGTGAATGTTGGAATTTTTAAAATCTATTCATACAAATTTGTGAATGAATATTGACATGACCACAGCAGTTATTTTAGGACGGTAGAACAGAAAGATGTTCCCTTCAGAAACAGATCTTACTGTAACAAAAAGAATTTTTACAATCAGTGATCTTCCAGGCCTTATTTCTTTTGTTGGATAAAAAGTTTCATGACTAAAGATACCCAGAAACACAGTATGATGTAGGAAGCTATGAATAGTACATAACCTCTAAACACACTGGAAAGGGTTTATAAAAATATTAACCTAATTTTCTAACATTTATCAAAAAATGCAGCGAAATCTCAAGTACTAGAATATGAAACAGCAGCTAAATCTGGGATGCATTCAGCACTGACAATAAGAGAACAGTTTTGTATTTTAATGGAACTTTTGAAGTCACTTAAAATTTAGTCATTGTCTCTTATGCAAGAGAAACTTTCTCTAATCTCCCCATCGACATATATTTGTTGATTTCAATCCCTTTGCCAAAGGCTTTTCTCCACTGATCCAGAAGTTTTGCTTATTATGCACATGACTTTATGCCACTTGCTTTGATGTGTCATTAGAGTCCATCACATAGTATTTCTATTTCATGGGACAGTTTACACACTGAGAGAAAAGATCATGTCTCTCACAGCTATTTTTGAGCAGAGCTAATATGGAAATGGATATGACTTATCCTTACAGCAAAATAAAAATATATGTGTTTGTACATATAAACAAAAGCATCACAGCTGTCAGCAGAGCTGACAAGTGTCTTTGACCAAGGCACTTAGCTCCCCACAACCCAGTTTTCTTATCTGAGAATGAAAGACAGTACCACCTAGACCTCTACTTTCCTTTTACAGTGTTTTTCAGTTGAAAAAAGATAGTGTTGTTAGTATAATTACTTTGGTTTGCTTTCTCCAAAATACCTTGAAATCTAAGAACAAGTATAAACACATGCTCCTTATTAGTGGTCTGGCAGTAGAAAAAGTATACTAAATACCCTTACATCTCAGCATTTCCTACTGTACACTACCACAGGGAGGAAGTCCTTTATGGAATATTTTCAGTAATCACTACAGTGCTGACCTACTTGAAAATAATTAGTTTGGGTTCAGAGGAAGGGACAGCTAAAAACTTTAAATTTGGGGATGATTTTAAATGCAGACTAGGTATTTAACTGTATCTTTAAACTCTTGGAACCTACCAAGATTCTGAAATCATAATGATCACTTTGTGAAAAGTGATTATTATCCCCCAAGAATTTCTGACAGTCATATTTGCTTTTACTTGAGATAGAAACAACATAAGCACAGTATTTCTCAAAGAATTTCAATGCCTTTGGTTTTGATGCTGGTCAGAAGTCATAAGTCTCTTGGTTTAGGCTGTTAAATCCTTTTTGTAGCATATGCAAATATGGTACGAGATAGTACAACTAACATGATACTAATATGGATTCGTTTTGAACAGTCATGGCCTCTTAAGATTGAGATTGCAATATTTCAAGTACTATTTCCTAAGCTACTAAATTTTTTAACAGTGTGGCTTAGTAATGATGGTGTTAGATACGTGTCTGTTTGACTGGTGATGCAAACCATAAAGAATGCATGGCATTTTTTTCTCTTTGTTAATTTCTGAGCATTATTTCAGGTAGTGCTTGAGACTATCTACATGCTAGACATTCTGGAGCCTGACTGCTTGCAAGACGTCTGTCTTTATGCAGTATTGTCATAACCAGAATCATCCAGCACGTTTTTGCCGATGAAAATGTCATAGATACAGAGAACTCTCAGCCTGGAGATGTGTTTTGAGAAGGTCTAGTCTTGTTGACTTTGAAGGCATGAATCTGTTTTTGCGGGCTTTTTGCACAGGGTTTGTTGGTGGGAATTATGTTGACTTGTCCTGAAGTTGCATCTGTTAGGTATAAACAGTTATCCATTATATTCAGACTAAACTTTGACAGCTTTGCTTGTATAGTGGTTTAAACATGAGTGTGTCTTTGTAATTCAACTGTGTATCCAGACTCCCTGAGCACAAGCAGAGCTATGCCTGCTCAGCCTGTGCCTCCCACTGCACAGCCCCTCACACCTTGCAGCAGTGTCAGCTGCCAGCCAGGGTGCCATGCTATTCCACAATTTAATCTTTCAAACACAAGTTCCTTACCAGAAGGAAAAGTTACCAAACCTGTCTTAAGCAATGCAGGTACCTAGAGCACATCAGGCTCCCAGCTAGCCTGGGCTTGGGACTTGTTTTTCCTTTGGCAGAATAAAGCAGGCTGCTATATACCAAAACAGGGTTAGAGAATTGTTTCATACATGTTCCCAAATAAATAAAGAAGAGATCTTTCTGTATAAATACTTTGCAACTTTTCCAATAGATTTTGTTTTGAAATTTGTTATTTCCAAATACTCTGGAAGAACCAGAAATTCAGTAATTAATGTCTTCCTGTAGGGTCTTGGAACAGACTGTTGGAGTGGGAGGCCTCTGGCAGAGTTCTGAGTACACAGGAATCACACATTAAGAGGAAAGTTCCTATGAGTTTGGAAAGATTTTCAGCCATATATTTGACTTTAAAAAACATCTGTCTTCATTAACTTCCAGCATGTTTATTTAATTTGAGACAGATATCTGTCATTAGCCAGTTGGTGGAGCTTGGCTCCCTGAGGGAGTGTCATGTTCTCCACTGCTCGCTGTAGCTTTTTGAGTTTCTGAATGAAGAGCTTTCAGAGCTCCTCATTAGAACAGAAACAGGCACAACAGGACAGAAGCCACACTATTTTTTTACTGCAGTAGAGTTTATCAGTCCACTTACCTATTTCCAAGTCTCTATTTGGATGGCATATTTTAAGAAATTGAAAAAAATATCACTGGATGCCAAACCCCTCCTATTTCAGAAGTTTCTGCTAGTGCACTTTCTCCTCATTACTTATCTGGTTTCTTTTTGTAATAAAACTGCAATAAATCACAACATCCCTGGCAGTGATTGGATCTACCCAATCGTGGTCGGATTAGCTGGGTTTCTAAGAAACTAACAAGTTGAAGTGCTGGCCCTATAGCCAGCAGAAGAAGGGATCAAATTGCTTTGTTCAGCTTTCCTTTATCTAAACACTTACTGCATTAGGGGAGTATTAGGGGAAACACATTCTGCCATAATAATTTGTCTGCAATTAAGCTTTTGCTTTCACTAGTGTGGGAAAAGAAATTCTGGCTTCAGTGCTGGCCCCTGAAGTCTGACTATTTGATGCAAGAGAGTCATTAGAGTTACTTTTTTTATTTAACTGGAATTCCGTGTGCTAGGGAATAGAAAAAAAAAATTAAATGTCTCATCTGTAGCTTAAAAGCTATGCCAAGAAAAAGACTGAAAAGTTATTAAATGAAAATTCATACTTATAGAAAGAAAATCTCTTTGTATTAAAAAATATCCGGTGTTGGCTTTTTGGTAGTTGTAAACTTTCAAATCACAAACTAGCCAGTTTATTTTCAGAGATTAAAACACTACTATTTTTTTAAATTCAGAACCTTTCATTGCATCACCCAGTTCTCAAATGCTTTTTATTTCTCTGCTCCATGAATCTGGAAACGATTGATACAAAAGTGGGAGGCTATGGAAAAGGAAGAACATCTGACTCACACAATTAGAAATCATGGCCAAACCATTCTGCAAGAAGGAGGTAGAATGTCCTGGGAAAATTGAAAACTATTTGTTGGAAACAAGAAATGCCAACTGTGTTTAATGGCTCTGTGTGAATCTCTGTATTTGGTGTACTGCTCTAAAGATGTACTCACCTACACACACTTAAATTTAATGTGAGTGAAACCAACACAAGTAACAACTGAGTTAAGAAAACCAATTAAAATAAATATATACTTACTAAGGTCTGTTTTTGAAAGAATAGTTTGTACATTTGTACATTAAATTATGTGTATATATGTAAATGTTAATAAGCCTGATAATTATATAAGTAAAATAAAATTTTCTTTTGACTAAAAATCCTTTTTTATGCTCAAAATTATGAAATCACTTTTTAATTTAATGTTTGTACTCAAAGATAACTCTGTTTTGGAAAAGAAGGAACCCCTTTTTGATATTTGGAACTGTTACAGTACACTGCAGTTATGCATGTGGCTTGAGCCATCTATCATCATTTTTTCATTACTAGATAGTTTTTATTGCTTATTTGCCTTTATTGTATATATGGAAGGCCTGTCTTTAACAAGAAATATTTATACAGTGATGTCCACTATTAAATGTGTTGACACCTGAGATTTCAAAATATTTCTTTCACACATGAAAAGTTAAGTAACCAGGGCATTGTAACTGTGAGAATTTCAGCAGGGACTGTGGGACCTCTCCAAATGTGATAGAGTGGAGAAGCTGATGGGACAGGAGCTGCACAGAGACACTGCCAAGTGCTGGCTAAGTTCCCAGTCCTCAGGGATGGCCACCATCACCTACAGCAGTAGCAGTGCAAGAGGTGCTGGATATAGGGGCAGGCACTGAGGCCTACTCCCTCCTTATTAGACCCCAGACTGGCCTAAGAAGATTATTTATTTTTTCATGCAGTCAGCTGAATCACTTCATTCTTTCTGATCTGACTAGCAATAAGGGCAGAAAGGCTTTCTGTTAGAGCTGTGACAAACATTGCTTGGGCTGGGTTACCTGACCGCAGTGGAAAACATGAATAACACGGCTGTGGGAACATGTGGATCATGAAGAGGTGGTAAAGAGGAAGGAGAAACAATGCACCTTTGAGACAGAACATGGACCCACTAGAGGTTTGTATTTCAGCTACAAAAAGCAAAATATCTGATGAAAAATTACTTGAAAATGCTACTGGGCTACCAACTGAGAGCTGGGAGAGCAAAGCATCTTGTAGGGTGGGAAACCCAAATGTTAATGGTTTTGGCACAGTTGGGCTTAAGTTATCCTAAGTGTTGTCAGATAACATGAAGACTTACCAGTTTCAAGAGGAACATGGATTTAAAAAGAGGTCTTTTTTTGTCTTGTTATCAAGACATGACAAAGTCAGAGGCTGCCTCTTAGTGTGGCATCTCATTCTGTATTTCAGAGCCTAGGGAAGATCCACCAGATGATGCCGTTTGTCATGTCCGTGTATGTATGTTGGCTGCCTCTGTGATGTTCATTTCTAGCCTATGCATAGGAAGACAAGTAAGGTATTAACTGTGACTAAGCACCTGTGGTACCCAGTAATACAGACCTAAGTCTGGGCTGCATGGGCCTGGCTCCTGAAAAGAATCTTGGAACATTCAATGGAAAAATACTGTTCTTCCGACCCTCCTCACTTGTTGATCATTAGCCAGTATCCAGCTGCAAACGGTGCTGAGACAGCAGATGTCTGTAACCCAAAAAAACCTGAGGGGGAGAATAAAAAGCCTTGGAGTGCAGTGTAGTACTGAAGCCCTGGGGAAATATCTTGGGAAGCAGACCACTCCTGCAAACCCTCTGTGACTGAGTGAGACTCTGGAATCAAGACAGATTTTGTCGAAGGTCAGAAAACCTTGTGTTTTGCACATGCTGTTCAGCAGATGGTTGATTGGCTTTATTCTCAGGTTCCCTGGAGATTAAAATCCCTGACACAGTGGACAGGGAATTGAAAGTACCCAAAAAGAAACAATCTGTTCTTTGGGCTTTTCACCATTTGAATGACTGTGTGGAAAGCAGCCCAGGAAAATACTGGAGTCCTTCTGGGAATATGATCAGAGTGTCTGTTTGTTCTTTTGTCTTTGGTAGTAAATGTAGCATCCAGATCTACTGTTTACTCAACATCCTGGATGAATGAAACACTAGAGGGGTCCAGGAAGGCTTGATATTTTATAACCACAATGACACCAGCAAACAGCATGGATACCAGAATTCAGAGCCTACTTGCTGCACGTTCTAGGCCCTGGCAGGTTCATTCTCCTATTTAGAGACAGTCCCACTAATATTTTGGACACTGATTTCCAGGCAGGTGATACACCCTGATGGTCTCTAACAACAATATCATGTGCAGAGCAGAGCTTTTGCAGAATGTGCAAACTGCCCAGGAGTCTCCAAGTCAGTCTGGCTAAATGTTGAGCCAGACATGAATAGACAAAACACATGAGGTAAAGCCGGAAGAATTAAACTGCATTTCATCAAGAATTAAGATAAGCCCTCTTTAGATCAGGTAATATTTTCACTGGAATCTCCTGTTCTATTAAGCAACAAAGGAAATTTTTGTGATGATTTCAAGGAACATGAAACCATTATGTGATTTGCCCACTATGTGAAAGCAGAGAGTAACACTGCAGTGTACACAAGACCTGTCTAGGTGCACTTACAAGATACAAATCCAACTATAGGGCATTCTAGAGTTTACTCTGCACGTGGGTGCTTCTAAATGGTGTTCTCACTCCTGTGGGACTTTGACTGCTACTTGGTGGCTGACATAATTAATTCCTCCTTTACTATCTATATGTGCATAATGCAGTCAGTATAAACTCATTGAGAAAAACTTGTGCATAATGTTTTCAAAAGATGTTTGTAATTTCTTTGCCACAGGTAAAATTTACTTAATTTTTGGTACTTCTTAGCATTCTATTGCTTTTTAATTTATTACTAAACAGTTATGAATAGACTGTAGAGTTCAATGGCACAATATGAACTTACTCCAATGAATACACACATAGTAGAACTGGGTTCTCTGACAGTATTTTGGTTGGAATAGCGCTCACAGGCCAGAAACAAAAATGGAATGCAATCCTGGCACCCTTTTCCTTCAGCATATTGCTTCCAGATGATGATGATTAGAGTCATAAAATCTTCACCATTTCATGTGATAAGAAGGACAGACATAAAAGTTTGTATAAAATATCTGTGCAACAGAAGTGCATACAGGAGATGTTAACTTCCTCTAAGATGGTTGTCTATCTAATAGAGCTGCTTAGAGTTTCCAGAGGGCTTAGGGCAAAAGATTGTAACATTTCCATCACAAAACATATTCTATAAAGTAATGCATTTCCATCCATCAAAGGAAGAACCTGAAAGCAAACTAATTTCTGCCCTTATTTCTTCCCCTTTGAGACACAGAGTTACACTCATGCCAAAACACAAACTCCAGCTTATTCTAATCTATTTCACAATAAATAAATACAGGAATTTTGCTATAAACCTGTCTAGCAGTTTAAATTGAACTGTTTAAAAGGAGCAAAGTAACAGTGCATCTTTTGATGACAAGCTTTACTTTTTTGTCTAAGTAGAATTTGAACTCCATGTAGAATTCAAAAGCAAGAAAAAAGAAATTAAGTGCAACGATAACTTTCTTTCCCTCCTAGTTTTGACAGCTAAGCATTGTCACTTGATGGATGTTCCTGCCATTTCTGTTGTACACCTAAAAGAACCAAAGAAAAACAGAATACCCAGAAGAAATAATGGGGAGTACATGCTGCTTTTATGATGGAGCAGACTAGAGTGCAGGGTTAGCTGTGGTTTTTCACCCCTATGAAAGCAAGCTCAGCTGAGAAGTTGAGTCCCAAGGACCAGGACATCCTTAGAACTGCACCTGAAGGAGGAAGTTCACGCCTGGGAACTAAAGCTAGTAAAATATTCTTGGCAGTTGAGCAATCTCCAGTCCTGAAACAGATTCCCCAGATGTAAAATTCTGAAAGCCAAGGCTCCACAGCAGCACGCTGAATGAGTTAGAAAGGAAGCAGAAAAGTCTTCTAACAAGGTACTGCATGGTATCACAAGCCCTTTAAAGTACACATATATATATATTCTTTGCCAATTACACATTTAAATAAATCACAGTTTAGTAGTGAAAACTTATGCGATAGAAAATTGATGACCACTTTTACTATTGCTTTTTTTATAAGGCCTCCATTCACAGCTGGAAGCAACATTATTTCTTACATAATTTGTTCCATTTGGCCTTTCAAAATAAGATGTAGCAGATCCAAAAAACTAAAAAGCTAAAGCAATAAAAACTTTGTAAAATGAATTGAAAGGAATAGAAACCTCATATTCCATGTCTTCCTCTGGTGTTATGAAACCAAAATCATCAATTTTTTAGACTCTATTAATCTCAAATAGGTTATCTCTAACAGACACACATCAAGAGCTGCAACATCTACTGATTTTATGCTATAAATGCAAGGAATATAACTTTAGTATTAATTTGTGCTCTATTTTAAGAGCATATACAAATTCACTCAGTTCTAAACCTTTTTTAAAAGAAGTAAGCCCCATCCTTAAACTATGTGCTGCCAAATAGACAAAACATCCTATGTGGATAGCAATCTAATAACATAATGTTCATCTCTGAAACAAAACCTCATGCACTTTTTAGGAAAGCAGCTCTTCTTTCTGGAAGGGATATGCATGACCTGATGGCTTACAGATGTGTACTGAAAACTGCCTTTGGCCTCCCTCACAGAGCACCAGATGGTCTCACATCATGAGATTCCTCTCACATATGAGTATTGCAGTCTATATGCTTAGTCACTAGAGTTATAAATAGTCTAAATCCTACTTTTTTTCTTTTTTTTTTTTTTTAAACCAGTAAAATTTATCAGAGGGAGATCTTCCTCAAGAAATTAGCAACAACTTGAAAGCGTAGCTGGTTCAAATAGCATTTGTTAAAACTTACAAAAATGCAAGTATATCAAGTAGTTTCCAAACAAAAGAAAATCTTGGATTTGCTGCCCTGAGCTCCCACAAAGGAATTTAGCTTTTAGTGGTTGGTGTGGGAGGCAATGGTAGGAAGGAGATGGTAACAATTTCTAGTCAAAGTTTCAGCCCTTTGCCCAGTCTATCTTCTTTTATAACACACCACATATATTCTTTATTGAAAAAATCTGTTAATAATTATAGTTCTGCAGAAAGCACTCTGGTTTCCGTATCAGATTCCCATGGTTTCTGCTGGGAATGGTTCTTAAAACAGCAGAAAGGAGCCTCTCATAACTCTGTGCTTACTGCATTATTCTCAGCGTGTCGCCGATGATATCACATTTCTGTTACATTGTGTTTTTACCAGAAAGCCATGAAGAATGTCAAAAAACCATGAAATGATCAGGTCTAAAGCTCATTGAAGAAATAATTGGAAAAAGACTAATGTTAACTTCAGAGATTTCCATTTCCAAAGGATTCTTTTCACCCTGTAGTGCATGATTCTTCCCTAACTTTTCTGAAAAATGGTGAATTTCAAAGGGACTGAAATTGAAATTCCAGTCCCAAATTCTTCACATATTTTGGGGATGTATTAACTGAGGTCTGCATTGTGCAGTTGACCCCACACTAATGGCTGAATCAATCCCCTCAGTTACAGGCACCTTAGGATCATAGGTCATTTGTGCCTTTGTAAAAACTTAAACTCTTTGATTGCCATACATATAATGCACTGGAGGAGTGGGGGGAAAGGTCACCTGTAAACTAAAAAAGTTTAACCAATGGCTTGCCTGCAATTAAAAGCAGAAAATCCAAGTCAGTAACATTTCAATTTTGGTTGACTAAACCAAACTTAGTTGTTATGGAACTGTACATTATTTGGTTTCAATTTGTTTAAATGAAACTCTCAGGTTTAGAAAAATTCAGACATCTCTTCATTCCCTTTTTTTTTTTTTTTTAAGTAAGAAAAAATATTTTCCTAGACAGGTAGCATAACAAAATATCTGAATCTATTTTGCTAACGTTTAAACATCAGTTTGAATTTTCAGTACAGTTTTTGGTTTTGCTACAAATGAAACTAGTTAACTGATTTTCACAGTGACAAAGACGTATCTCCATTTTTAGAGGACAATTTCTCTCAAATCCCTTTTAATTTCATACACATATTAAGAAGTAGCTCCTCTCCCATGACATTGCAGATTTGACTCACATACTATGATGATGAGTGGAAAGCACTCTGCACACAGCTGTGTTCTGTGACACATGTTGGAACTGCTATGAAATGCCTTATAAGGTATTGCCCTGGCTTGGTTTTCAACATATTTTTCTCAGATGGTTTTGCATGATTTGTACACAATAAAGAAGTTAAGTAATCCAAAACCTGCGGATGTACGATGAGGAAAAGGCTTGCGGGGATTAAATGATCCAGGGTTATAAACATACAAACTAAAAAAAAACAACTATCAGTAGTCTCCAGTGACATGACTTAATTTGGTTTATTATGAGAGATTCTTGAGCCTTTATCTTTTCACTCAATGAGAATAATAAAGATTTCAGAGAATAAACAGAGTCATAGGTTCAGCCCAGAGAAGAGGAGACTGAGGGGAGACAGCACTTCAACATCCTTGTGAGGGGAAGCAGAAGGGCAGACACTGACCTCTTCACTCTCCTGACCACTGACAGAACCCAAGGCAATGGCCTGAAGCTGTGTCAGGGGAGGTTTAGATTGGATATCAGGAAAAGGTTCTTCACCCCATGGGGGTTTGGGCACTGGAACAGGCTCCCCAGGGCAGTGGTCACAGCACCAGCCTGACAGAGGTCAAGAAGTGCTTGGACAATGCCCACAGGCACAGTATATTCTGGGATTCTATGAAAGCTTCATTCCACTTTCTGCTTCATATTATAATGAGTCTGCATAATCCAAGTAAAAATACCCTTCCAACTGGGGAACAACCCCCATTTGAAGAAGCACAAATACAAGGCTTATAGATTTTAGCTGTATGCAATAGTAACTATGGATACAATGCAGAAGGTAAAAATAACTACTTTCACAAAGCCTGTACCTCCTAATGTATTCTATACCAGTCATGTTGCTTTAGGATACTTTGATTATACTCCTATGTAAGTATAGTTTTCAGTTCTTCTGAAGAGCTGCTTCATCATCTATGGTGTGAAATATTGAAAGATCATGGTAGTTTCTCATTGTAAATAAAAATAACTGGTGGACAGCTAAAAACATTTTATCTATACCATATACATACATAGGTTCATCTGATCATACTTTTTTTTTTTTCCTCAAAATGCCTAATTATCCTAGGGAACACCAAGAACTCAGCATGGTGCCTTCATACCAGCTGTAAAAAGATGCCTCAGCTATAAGAGCTGTATACATGAGGCAGTGTGGAGGAAGGAAACATTATCTCCATAGCAATACATAGGAACATGAGATGAAATGGTGGCCTTGTTTTTGGGACTTGGGTATAGCTTATGTGGAACACAGAAATATGCCAGATTTCACAAATCCCCTTCAATGCTTAACAATTTTTCGCATCTACTCTCTGAATACTCTTGTCCTTTGGCTGATCAGGGCTTTTCAGCTGGACTCCTGTTCACCTTCTCCTCTCTAGTCTCTGGGTTCTAGAATCATTCCCTCTGCCCTCCAGTCTCTCTTACCCATTCCACTCAGTGTTTCTTCTCCTTTACTGTCTCCCCTCTTGAGTACTTCCCCCTTAGTAGAATTTCATCCCTACTCCTAAGCATTCATGAGCAATCACTCTCTTCCCCTGATAGTCCTTGATTTCTCCCACTCTTTTTTAACATGCTCCCTTTCTCTCTTAATAGTTACCTATAAAAAGCTGCTTCTAGAATGGCCTGATTATAACTACCAGAAAAACTTGTACTTCAAATATTTTCAGATTTAGTGCTGCAGTCCAAAGACCTCATACCTATTTTTCAGTTGCTTTCAATGCTCTTGTTAAGAATAAGCCTAGCAAACTTTTATCAAAAAAGGAAACACAAATATAGTAGTTGCACACAACTATCATTTCCAGAAAAGAGCTAGCAGACACGCCCTCTGGTAAATGAGACAGTCCTGAGTAGGAATTTGAAAAGCAGGAAATGACCCTTCATGTGACAGCACCTTAATGTGAAAAAAAACCCCAGATCCGTCTGTAACAGTTTTAACAGTTCAGCACTTTGCCATTACCTGCATGTTCTTTATGTTGCCAGGACACTTCTTGTCCTCTACTGTTGGCTCTAAAGCATTTTAGCCATGAAATTTTAAATGCTAAATTAGAAAGGAAAACTGTATTTTCATCAACAATTCCATTTGTTTCAGTAAACAAGATAATGAGAATGTTATTATAGCATCTGAGATAGAAAGTCACTGAGGATGAGGAAGCCAATGAGACTAAACCACCCAGTGGGGTGAATCTTAACATCTCCTGACTTTATTTATTTCCTTGCTGTTGATCCAAATTATATTCTCTATACCAGTTCTACTTTTGATCAGTCACTTCCCATCATCATCAAAGCTGATCTTCACAGAAGAGGCATGTAACTTAAAGCTACAGCTTGGATCCTTGTGTTAAGGATCCAACTGTGCAATCCTCTGTTTGTTCAGATGTGTTTTTCTTCTCAGCTGCTCACTCATTTCCCCAGATACAATGAAATATCCAAGTTGCCCAATAAGTCCTCTGATATGATTATTTTATGGAAGCTTGTATAAGAAAAGCCAGCAGCTTCTAACCTTTCATGCTGACTAATTTCCAGTCCCTTTCTTTATAGGCAGACGTGTTAGTCATTGCTCCCCACTGTTCTGTTCAGGGGTATTGCCAAGCTAGTTTATAGTAATTCCATATTTTGGAAGACAGCTGTATAGGTCCCAGACCCCTCTTCGTCCCATAATGTTTTTGCAAAGAAGGCTCCATTATTCCCATTCCATCCATGCCTAGAAACAGGTGCATGCAAAATCAGATTTTTCCCCTTAACACTGGGGTATTTGCTAGCCACGCTTATGAATTACAATCAAAGCCAAAAAGCTACCAGTGCTTCCAGGGCAGTAACATCCTAATTCTAGGTTCACTTAAGGAGAGGAATATTGATCATTCTGTTAAACAAGTCCTGTGACCAGATGAAGAACAGCTGCCTGCTTCCTTGGGAAAGGGCAGCACTTCATCCTGACAGAGTGGAAAAGATGTTGGGGTACAGCCTGGGGCAGTGATAGGGATTCAGTAAGTGAGAAACTGCAGACCAGGAGACGCCTGTGAGAAGGGATTCACCTGCTGCAGGGAGCAGCTCCAGAGCCAGTATGACCCACGATGGGTAGAAGGCAGCTTTAATAATGCAAGGCAGGAGCAGATCTCTTCAGTTGGTTCTGCAGATCAGATATCCACAGTGGTTTTACAGACAAGTTCTAGAGTAGTCCTGTGACCAAAAAGCCCAACTATAGCTGGGCAGATACACACTGTCCAGGAGCAAAACACAGCAGAATAGTGTTTTCTATTACTACAGATTTACATTTTTCTGGTTTGTTATTTGTATAGCTAATGATATTCAATTCTAATCATGTGCAACCTGTCTTAAAGGAAAAGGCAGATGTGGCATGGATGGGCCTCACATCCTCCTCACATTTCTGACTGGCACAATTCAGTATTAGGTTTTCCTATTTTCTATACCCATGAGGATGTTCTGTGGCTTACTGAAAAGATAAGACCACAGACTGTAAAAGTGGATTTGTCAATCACCTGAAGAGCAATCATCTTGTCCTTCCCTTAATGAACCAGTACCACAGGAATTCTGAGCTGATGCATATGTAACAATATTCAAAATAATTCCATTGCATTACTAAAGTCACAAACATGAAGGAATTGTTTTCAGCATTAATAATAAATTCCAGACCTTTTTTTTTTTTTTTTTTTTTTTTTTTTTTTTTTTTTTGTGCAGTCAGCCTCTCAACATTCATTTTGTGATGCAAGGATAAAAGAAGGAAATGATAAATGGAAATTCTGGCACTAAAATACAAGCTCACAGCAGAATGAAAAGGAAGTATCTCTACACAGGGATCACTGAAGAGGTGTATTACAGGAAAGCAGTGTCCAAAATCTTCTCCATGAATTCATATCTGAGGATAAGAATTTTAACCTTATACTCTTTCTAATAGCACAAGATGCGAACTAATTTATTTAATCAGAAAAATGAAAATACATTTTATAAAAATTTTGAAATCAGTATGTTTATCTGATTTAATTTTTATAGTGAAGCAGTTTTGGCAGTTTTGGCTCTTTTACTATGGCTTTCTTTTAGATCTTGATCACTGTTGAAGGAAAGAGAAGCCGAATTGTATTTCAGTTTAAAAGCCTTTGTAATCAGTAATAGAAGACTTCATCAGCTGGGCTGCTAAGACCCAGGTTTGGTCTCCTCCTGACACTGTGTCAGCTCTGAGCCTTTTGCCCTTGCACAGCAAATTTGATCACAGGAATACTAAAATTGATAGTTTGGGGATTTTGTTATTGTTGGTCCTTTTCTCTTTTTTTCCCACCTTGTCATTGCACAGGCTACAGGAAGAGAAAATTAATTCCATCCATTTCTGCTTACTCTAATAAAGTACCCTTGACCTTAGGAGAGATGTACTAGCACAAATAACAATGAAAGCCACAATAAGTATTTTCAGCAGAAATTAAGTCATTGGAAGGTTTTGTTCATTGTGAACAGAACATACTGGCATACATTCCCTCCAGAGATTTTCAACAGTGGATTTACACAAAGATTTAATGTGGCCAAGGACAAGAAACCTGATCATGCCAAGAGAACTGCCATTTACTGTGTTAATACATACATCAGTCATCGGTACAGGAACCTGATACAGCAAGCAACTTCAAATGCAGCTGGACTGTATAATCCCCAGAAAAAAGAACTGATATGAGCTCATCTGTATGGGTAAACCAAACCCATCAGAGGTCAAGGAGTGTTGCACAGAAGCAGTTATGCAAAAGGAATAAACTGTACCCACCTATGAGCGGCACAGGAACTTGCACTGGGATATTTCCCAAAGTGTACGGGGAAAATGAGCAGAAAGAAGGCAGCAAAGGATTAACAGGCCTTAAGCTCTCCCTTAAGGGTGTACAAAGAAAATGTTTCCAATGACCTGTCCTTCCTCTTGGTTAGTGGGATTTAGGCTGCCCAAGAACTAACAAATGACCCCCATTTAGAGAAGAGTGAAACTATGAGGAAAAAGAGGCACTGACAAAGCCTATAGCTTTATGGGCTTTACCACAGGAGACAGCTGGGATGCCATAGGGCATCCCAACTCTAATTCACTAACTTGTTGAGCCATATTAGCTCAGCACTAAACCTTTCACACTTAGTCTTCCTGATTAAAATAGACTAACTACTAAGTTACATTTCCAAGATCTTGGTATTTGTCATGAAGCTTGCAACCACACAAGCTGTTTTTACAGTCTGTCTTTCTACAGCATTTTGAGTGATTTGCCCATAAACTGTGAGGCCTTGTTATTTGTATATGGTGCCTTTGCCCAAATGACACAGGTTTCATTAGGTGCATAGAGAAGATGCAAAGATGCATGATCAGAATTTTTTTTTTTTCATTTATCTGAGATTAACTGACATGAGAGGTCACTAAAGCCATTTCTGTGAAGGAAGCAGCCCGGACCAGTCCTAGAGGTTTTAGACTTGCTGTTTAGGGAAGTGTCTGAGTAATAGCATCTGCCTCATAAAGATATTTTGCCATTGTGAAAAATCTCAAGCATTACAAATCCCATAGTAATATTTAATGTTCTGCTTTGCAGTGACTGTTTGAAAATTGCATCTTATTACTGATCTCTAGATTACCTAGCTTTAATTTTCAAGCACTATCTGGCATCATAAGTGTGTTTGTACTTAAAAGAGTCACCTCTTCTGCAGGCAGTTTCTTTAAGGTTAGCAGCAGCTGTTTTTTCTTCCTTACATCAACAAGTAAACAGGTTGAACTAAGTTACTATCAATTTAAGTTATTATCATAGGAATTTTCTATTCAAAAATTTTTCAGTTATTATACTAATTATTTTTGTTATTACACTAAAAAAGAAACAGTTAAACTCTCCATTTATTGCTCATGGTTTCTGAAAGTGACACTGGATTGTGACTAAAAACAATTGGGATAATTGAGTAATTAGAGAAAGTAAAACAATTGGAAGAGATCATAATTTTTCTGATTCTATGACTCAAATCAGTTCATCTGTCTAGCCAGGAAAGAGACTGAAGTTATTAAAAAACACAACCCTTTGTTCTTTTTCCTTTTACTGTTCAGCTGGAAGGAAGGACTACAATTATTTCTCTTGTAATCACTAGCATTAAGTGTGTCTCTAGTGCAGTACCAAAATGTTTTAAATATATGGTGGTACCATGCTCTGATTTATGGTGAGTCAGCTCTAGGAGCTAAGCTAATAGAAAATTACTATTTTATATTATCAGTTTTCTGGCAGTTTATCTGTCAAAATTGTTACACCAAATGTTTATGTCAAAACATGTAAGTAAATAGGGCTGTGACAAAACTGAATTAACTTGGCTGAAGTAATTCTGGAGATGAGTTTCAGAGTTTCACAGTAGGACTGATCTGATTCTAACATCTACAAATGAAAGCATCTCTTAAAGAATCTATTTACTCTGTGCCACAAGAATGCCCTTGCAGATGACAATGATTCACTGTCTAGGTTCTTTCCAGCAAGACAAAGCCAGCAAACAGCTTGAGATGTGTGAGTTAACTCTAACCTTGCTTCTTGGTGTACTTGTAGCAGTGATGCTATAGCAACTAAAGAAACACAGCATATTGAAAAAGTTCAAAACTTTAGAATAAAGCTAGGTCAAAATTACTCTTATGGCCTCAGGGGTGAAAAGCAACATTCAGATTTGCAGTGGCAGAAAAGAAGATTCCAAGCATGAATCGGTGAGGGGCTAGCCAAGTCTGAACAGTCTTGATGCAGTAAGTGGGGACTTTGGGGCATGCTAGGGGTTGTCACAGGGGTGACAAAGGTTGACAGAGCTTCTCCAGGAGAAGGAGGTTCAGATGTTGTCTTAGACACACAGTGAACTGTATAACTGTGGAGGTGGCTGTAGTCTTGTGACTGAACAGGGTTTCCCACCTCTACCTTGCCACCTCCCAGCATTTTCCTGATCCTCTTCCTCCTCTCCAGACCTCAGTACAGGACCAGCCACCTGCTCAGCCTGCTGTCTTATCCTTCCCCCCCATCCTGGGGGGGATAACACTTCACCCCTTGGTGCCCCATGCCTGGCTCAGCTCTGCTGCATTTCCTCCTCTGGCTCCTTCCACCATGAACAGCTTGTGAGACACCGAGGGAAGCATGGAACTCTTCCAGCAGCATTAAAGCTTGGGATCATATTAAAAATGGCTCTGCAAGCAACGTGCAGTGTAACCAGCTCAGAGAGGGGTCATACAACCCCAGCAAACAGGAGGCACAGTGCAGGCCCTGGGGTCCCTCTTGTGCCTCCTCAAAACCCCTCACTGGGCTCTCCTGCTCCCTTTCAGAGGCCTCTGTCCTCATGTGCCACATGTCAACAGCTGCTCAGCACGGTGAAGGACCCAGGGATGGAAAACAGAACAGGGGCAATTGGGTTTAGTGCTCTTCTGTTTACAGCATTTTGTTCTAGTTCCTAAAAACTTTGAGTTCCAGGCCGGGGGAATTCTTGCAGCCCAAAAGAACTTTTCTAAGCTTCACAAAGAGATGATAGCCTCAGCACAAATTACAGAAAAATGGGGAAAACCAAAATCAAGCCTGGCTGGTATTGGCTTTTTACTGACCCACTTTGGATTTCTGCCCAAACCATCCACTAAAGAAAATATCATAAAGTCTTTCTGCACAGAATTTGTATGTCATGTCAGACTGGGCTCTGACCCAAACTAAACAAAACACTCACTACACAGTGTTTGTACATCACACATCCCTTAATCTAGAACATTTATGGAACAGATCAAAATAGTGGAAGGCTACAAGTGCTTAACACAATTAGTTTTTAACTGCTCCATTTAATATCCATCTGTTCACTCATAGGTAAATACATCTATCTCTTTTACTAAAATTCTCAGTGTTTTGATTTAAATATTTTTAGTGTTTTTCCTTATATGTTTATATTATGCATTATATTAATATATAATACCTTATGTATTAGCAGCAGTAATTACAAGTGTTTGTGGCAGTTGGAAGTTCTAAAGAGAAATAATGGCTGATGTTTTATTAACAAGAACTTCAAAGGACTATACAACTACAGATCCATTTTAAAATTCTAGAGACATTTAAAATTTAAAATATTGAATTAAAATTTCAGCTCATGTGAAATTACATAACTGCAGAATACAAGGGAACTACCATGAATTTATTTCATCTGAGGATCAAGATGATAATAATATGGGGAAATAACCATCTGCCAATTTAGATTTTATGTCATTTTTTCACTGTTGATGTTTTAAAATTGGGAAAATCTAAAAAAATTGAAATTTCAAAATCTTGAAATATCTTTGCATACTTTGCTTGTATTTGACAGAATACTGCAAGAAAGTACTGAAATGACACATTTCTGAAGAAATTGTGGAATCTTCCCCATTTAGAAAGCCACGTGCCAAACTGACACTTCTTCTGCTCGGAGATGTGACTTCACTGATCTGGCCATCCCTATGACATCACTTTCAGGAGTGACCACTACAGGACAGCAAATTATTCTCTTCAGTTTGGTCTTGGAAAGCTAACCCCAGAGGAAGCACTCTCAGTGCTCACAGGCAGGATCATCATTGCCTTTGTATAATGTATGCAGTTTCACCATTTACACTCCACTTAAGAATCTATTTTCTAGTTCTAAACAAAGGAATCTGAGGATCAGCGTATTTCTTCAGCAACATGACTATTTTCAAATGGAAAAATCATAAAGTTGGTATATCTGTTTAGAAAAGAATTTCTAAGGCTTCAGATTTTTAGAGGAAAAATTGACCAGTATTACAGGCATACTAACCTCTCTCAACAAGCCTCCTACAGTATCAGTAGAGTTTCAAAAAAAGATATCTTGACATTTTTAATTTCAGTATTTGAACAGCTTTCTCTCTTTGCCACTTTAAGTCACTAAAATAACGTTGTCCAGTGTAAGCTGCAGGGTCACAGGTTCAGTAGCTGAGGAGATTTTTGTGCAGTTGCTAAATCCCCTGGTTTTGTTTCCTCTAGTCTAGGCCCACTGTGCTCATTAGACAGTAGCTGCGTGTGACCTGACATGCTTAACCACAGTCCACTTAGCACATGTAGTCATATCCACAGCCCCATTTCTTTTTCACTTCACTTTTTAGTACTACCCCTCTTTCTCAGTATATTCCAAGACTGAGGAGTCAGTGAATCTTTGTATTCTGTATCTCTCCTTATCATTCAACAATGAAGCATACCAGTCACAGTATAGTATTCACCACTTACAGTATTCTGTCTATAACATCTTGCAGCAAGTCTACCCAAGATGCTTGACAGACAATTTCAGTATTTCCACAGTGCTTTTCATTGCAGTAACTATAATCAGTTGACAGCATTAGCAAAGAAATCTTCTAGCCTGTGTTCCTCACTGAAATTAAGAACTTCTGAGTTAAACCAATTTCCCTGCAAAAGGACCACACTCACTGTGTCACGTCATCACAAGCAAAGCAAGAGCTGTTTTCCGTGCAAACTTCCTGAAACTTCTTGCACTTGTTCTCTTTCCCTCATTTCTGAAGTGATGTAATTTTCACAGTGATGGCAGATTGCAAACTGCAAATTCTAAGACTAAAGATCTAGTCCATTTTAGTTTCAAATGCTTTCATGTTATGTTCTGTCTGCTCTGCAGTTAATTTCTATGGACATTCCCCAGAATGCCAGAGAGAAACAAAAAATACTTCTCTAAGACAAATGCAACTTTAGCAATATAGTGGTAGTATCTTTTTGTATCTTACCTGGTCCTTCTTGGCTGTAGATACAATTCAGCTATTTCATAAAGACATATGTTTTTGAATTTTGACATCGAAAGCTTCAGAGCAAACTTCTGAATTCTTATCACACCCTTTTCTACATGCTTTACATGTCTAGCTAAGTTTGTGGATTTGCACATAAAGAATAGTAATCATAACTCACTCCTGATCTGCCCTGCCTTACATTACAAAGTCAATATTATAGTACCAACAAGTGGAATGAACAGATGTTTGTATTTAGATTAATAATTAGAGTTCAACTTTACCCTAAATTATGAGGCTTCTGTCTTTCATCTTCCTGTATAACCATTAAGTCAGGCTACTGTGGAGGATCATTCAGAGCACAGGTGTGTTCTATCTCCACTGACTGAAAAGGGGTTGAGGTGAAACTGAAAGTCCTAATCTCAATATTTAAAGTTAAAAGTATAAAGACAAACCTCATGAATATTATCTTATCCTCATGACTGTGGTACATTCAGTATTGTTACTCATATCCATCCCGATCCACTTAATTTTAAACACATTCATTCTTCATTTTTCATTCAAAGTAATGTACCATATTTCAACAGCAGTTGAAGATATCCAAATCAGATTGAAAAGGGTCACAGAGTTTTATATGTTCTGTATGTTGTAGTTACCTTGTCAGAAACATTGTCTTTTAACTTCAGAAATGTTGTTTCGGGTTCAGGTAATGTATAGTAAAGAATGTAAAAAAGATGTTATGACAAAGTAATCTAATATACTTCACTTCTTTTTAACAGTTTTAGCAAACCTATTGGGTTTCACTATAGTTTCACCATGTCTACATAAATTGGTAAATTGACAAGTACTGGTCATTAAGTCCTACTTCAATCTTATAAGATTTTAGAGTAGACAGAAAAAATGTAAAAAACCCCACCTGTAAAAATAAACAAACATAATCACCAACAGACATTTAATTAATCCTTCCCCACCAAATGCCCAGTCTTTTGGCATAAAAGAGGGCCTTATTGGAAACAAACTGTAGGATGAAAAAGCCCTAGGATATTCACTAATCCCATAATGGCAAGCAGACTGTAAGGCTCTCAAACTGTTCCAATCTGGACGAGATATATGCAACATTGTGATATATGAAAAGAATTATTTCCAGCAGAGAATTATCAGTGGGTTTGTGCAAGTCATCACCCACATTAATGACAGGAGAGCTGAAGGTTCTACAAGTGCTAAAAGGAGCAAATAGTTTGACCAGGAGATCAGAGATCCCAGCTTACACCAAAACATCAGAGAGCTTACCTTGTTTAAAAGTAATACATGGAAATTCCCAAACTCTGTGCTACATGCACAGAGACAAAACAAGGACAAGCTTATAAAAAGCTATTCACATTAAAACCAAATCTGAGTACAAGAACCAATGAGTACAAGATTACTATCAGTACTCCTCTTAGGCTGATTCTCAGAGGAATTAAGTAACTATTAGTCACACTTTAGAAGAGTCTTATAGTGAAAAAAAAAACCAAAAACAAAAACAACAAACAAACAAACACCAAAACAAAACAAAAAAAACCCCGACCCAAATCCAAACTAAATGTTCCTCAAATAATTAAGCATTTTATGAAAGATTACATCATTTGGTATCTGCAATAGTCTCAAATTCCCACAGCTCTGTGTTCCAACTTTTCTTTGATATACTAACATTGTATAACAGCATTATCATTATGAGCTTACAGTCATAGCAAGTATACTTACTGCTTCCTTTTGTCAAAGCTTTTAGGGAAAGTATACATAGGATTAAAATTATATTACAAATCAAGGGAAAAGTGGTGTTATAACAAAATCTAATTTGTTAGACTCCAATGTTACCTTTAAAGTGTTACCATTAGTAAACTTAACTGGCTATGATCACAACTGGGCTATGTGAAGCTGAAAGGTAATTCATGTACTGCAGACAAAGGCAACATTACGAATCAAATCAACAGCAGGATTACATTAAGTCCTTTCTTGTTACAATTAGTCAAGTTTTGAATTGCTGCCAGAAAGCCCATTTCAGGACAAGTTGCATTTAACTCCTCTTTACTAGCCTCAGTCATAATTCCAGTGCTTCAGCAGTCGTTGGATTCATTTGTTTTCTCTTTATCTCTTTATCTCTTTATCTATCTTTATCGGGCTCTCTCAGGTACTGCAAGGACAGGTGAGATACTTAGATATTACATTTTTTTACGTGCTACTTGATTATTTGGTGCATAAGTAGATGTGATTGCTTATGTTTACATACCACAAGGAAGCTAACTAAATAGTATCTACTGTTGTTAATCTGAGTTACCAATACTAAAGACCATGTATAAGAAAACCAATTAAAAGACAGGGTTTTTAAGTCACAATGTAGCTGCATCTCCTGCTCTCATTCTTATCCCTGTGGAAAAACTCATTCTAAGGAAGGGCACTCACATGACCAGCTACAGCAATTGCAATATACACAAGAAAAAATAAATAACAATACAGAGAAAATCAAACCACTGACGTTGGAGATCAATGCCAAAGCAAGCAACAAAATGCATAATTCTGAAGAAAGAGAGGCAAAGACATGCTGAGAGAGCTGCATGACAAACAAACCAGCAGGAAATAAAATCCAAAAGGAACCTAAGTCAGCAAACTGCAGCCAGGCATTTTGGGCTAGACTGTACAGTTTACATAGAGGCCTGTGTTGAGGGTGAGACTTAGCTGCATTTTATCAAGCAACTTTCACCACACCATGAGTTGCATAGGCTTTTTGAGGCTCTGAAACTAGCCCTTATTTCTCATCCTGTCCCCCAAGGTAAGGGAAGCTGGGGTACTTGGATTTGACAAGCCTTAGTCTGTCTGGAGTACTTTATTATTTGTTCACTGGGAAAAAAAATGTTCTTCAGTGCCGTACTTTGCGACATGTCCTTGTGTGAGTCACGAAGCAAGACTGGAGAGAGACTCACTGGGTGTACCCACCCATACTTATCTCCAGAGTGTCTGTTGCAAGTTTTACTGAAGGGCACAGTAGTACCTCTGAACAGATGCAGCAGACACACATCATTAAGCAATAAATGCCACCTTGATCACTTTCTTTATTAGCGCCAAGAGCTTTAATCTCTTCAGTGGAATGTGTGTATTTATTACAACAGTACACACCCAGAAGTGTCTCACTGGAGTTATGAATCCCAATCAGCATTAAGTAAATATAATTTCTCTGTCTTACTAAGATGAAACATTTCCTATTGATCTATTTGTCTTGCTGCGTAGTGAGACACAATCTCATTGTTTTGTCATACTCCTTCAGTATTTTATCTCAGGTGATCAGGAATTCCTTGGGCTTCAGCCTACTTTGATCACATGGGTCAGCTGGCTGTCTTACTACAAACACAATTTCTGTTAGAGTGATGAAAATTTTTGTTTTCAATTTTATCAGCACACCAAG
>WEIU01003563.1:0-14182 GCA_013389925.1 Aegithalos caudatus | reverse complement strand
ATTTGGAGAAGCAAGGGACTATTCATGAGGTTCTTTACAATGGGTTCATACAATTTACTTTAATGGCAGGATTTCATCTTTGCAAGTTTAGACAGAATTTGGGCCTTTAACATTGTTTTATATGAATGTAGAATGCAATTATTTATGATCTTTTCCTTCCTACACATATTTTGCTTAGGAACATGCAAAGCCTTTACGGTCTTAAACCTATGTTGGTCAAAACAGACTTTATTTCTATTACTTCAATTTACTACTTTTACTTTTATTTACTTCTATTTACTTTACGTATTTTCTAAAAAAGGTTGTGACAAATATTTATGCTGCAAATAAACTATAGTTATAGCTACGACTGAAAGTACTCCTGAGGTACTTGTGTGCCTCTTGCACAATGTGAAGTCTAATACAGCAATAAGAATTCTGCTTGGTTATATTATGGCAAAAAAAAGTTCCATGTTTAATGGAACCTTGCCAGAGTGAGAAATAGTCTCAATGCATGAGTCGATAGGATCCCTGGGACATCTTTGTTAGAACAGGAAAGGGAGCATCATTCCTTCAGTAGTGCTCATGATTCCAGTGGCCAGCATGCTTCCAGTGCCGAGAATTGTCTTCCATGCTCCAAAATGACAGCGTCTGGCAGAATGAGTTCCTTGCTAATCTGCAAAGACAGGAAGAGAGTGCATGAGGGAAAGGAAGCATGTGTTTTATCTTGCCAATAATGCCATTGCTATGTGCAGTTCTCCAGAGCTTTTATAAGGTTTATGGACAGTTTTGGCCTCTGAAATCATGATGTCTCCAGACACTGCTGCTTCTCAGCTCCTTTGCCAAGACAAAATAAATCAAAAGAATATTAATGTTAAGACTGGGAATATTCTTCAGGTTGGTCAATCTATTTTTCCAGTAGTCTAAAGTCTACTTCTTTTATCCCTACTGGGGAAACCAAGGGAAAATAAGTTTTCTAACTTGAGCAAAATCTAGGTTTTAATAGCCATAGTAAAAAAAGGACAAGTTTTGGCCATGCAAGTGGATAATATCTGTAAGACATATAGGAAATGCTATGGGCATTATATTTTCCCCTTTCTTCATTTTGGTTCCAGTATTTGTGTCATTATTCAATGGCCCTATTCAGTTTCTGATTTTGTTTCTCATCTCACTTTTCTCCATATTTTATTTAAAAATTTATTTCCTCTTTTCTTATCTTGTCTTGTCCTATTAGGAATCCACAACCCATCCTGGCTCTGTTGGACTTTCATTCACAGATCTTTGAAACCAGTTGAAAATGGACTAAAAACATCATCTGTTCCTGGCTAAATTGTGACTGTTAATTCCATATTCATGAAATGGATACTGTTTACATCTGTTTATACCTGGATATTGCACAACATGACCTTTTGGTTTTGCTTTCCTGCTACCTCTGACCTTGCCTTTACAAAACCTGCTTCACAACATCATCTGATGTGAGCAAAAATGAGGTTCCTTGTGTAGCTGAATACCAGTTTCATGCAGTATGGATGAGAATGCTGTTGTCTCGTTTAAATAATACCTCTTACTAAGCTGTTCTCTGAGGAAGCAAATAGAAAATAAAGTTTTGTCTGTAATATATTGGCCAAAGACTGTTTTCTGTATGATATATAGAAACTGTAAGGAAATGCAATCTATTTGGAGTACTTTTGTGAAGGTAAATAGATCTTAAGTTCTCTATACAATTTTCAAATATTTCTGTAGCAACCTAGAAGTACAAAATGTTTTCATATCACTACTGATAAGGGAAGTCTTAAAAATGAAAAGAAAAGAGTTCTCAACAAACTTAAAAGAGACCTGAAATCATTATTGTAAATATCGCTAACAATCAATTAATCTGAAATAAATGTGCATAAAAGAAAGCAATATAGAAATGAAATAAAATACAGCTAATACACCCAAAATTGTAAAATTGTTTTAAGAAGAGCCTTTCTCATTACAGCTGAATGTGATTTTCCAGATAAAGGCATTGTAATATGACCCTGTGTGCTGTTCTGTGTGTACAATAAAGCAAGCAAAATTAATCCCTTTCCCTGATGACCTCTAGAAATGAAAACCCATTATAGTAATAATATTTGTACTTAGGCCTTGATGTTTTTGTGCTGAATCTGAATGCCATGAAATGATTGTATACAGTGGCTGATGAGGACACATGTACAGATAAATACATAAATAATCCTCTTTTATAGGTGCAAGGTGACTTTTTAGATCTGGTATGGAAACTAGTTGAAGCCTAATAAAACTGGTAATCATTTTCTTTACTGCTTAGGTCTGAATCTTATTATGCTGAAAGGTCTATTAGGAATGTTTCCCTTTTTAACATGGAATGTATGTAACTGGATATTGTGTACAATTTTCCTGTTTGTAAAACTTGAATTAAGCATTGAAATTTCTGCCTAAGTTACTGGTTTTGGCATTCGCCAAAGTATATTTGGTATCAAGTACAATCAAACACATCTTTGTTACCAGTCTGTGGTTCAGTTAGAAAACCCCACTTAAAGGGTAAAGGATCTTTTAAAAAACAACATTATTTAGCTTGGAACAGGAATCGATACTCCATATGATATGGTAATGAAACACAGACTTTGCAACATATTGATGGACAGTGAGAAAGTGTGTGCGGTGAGAGGAGTGGGTGTATTTGTGTGCATGTTGGAGGGACCACAATAGTATTAATAGCCTGTAAAGGAGGTTTCTGACATTTGGTAAACACATGAGCACGACACAGAGCACAATAAGAACTACAGTTCAGAAACAATGATACGTACATTACTCTGGAACGCCATTAAGTACGTGTAAGCTTTCTTCTGTCAGCATTTGTATTTTCACAGGATGTAGTAGCAAAGCATTGGCTTGGTGGAAAAGGAGGTCTAAAAAGACATCTGCATATTGTTTTACTATTTTGCTTTACTCTTAATGTTTATGTATCTTTCTGATGTGGGCTGTACATTCAAGGCAGTTCAGTTTTGCACAGTCTGGCTTTCTATTTGTCTAAGTGGTAATAAATTCGCATTGATCAGAGCTTAGTGGAAATTAGAACACCCTCCATGTGCCTCAGTCAGGGAGGCTGCTCCCAGCAGACTCTCACTCACATTAAAAGCCCACTGGAATGTTTCAGGATGGTTGGTGTTGCTGCATATTACTCCACAATGTCAATACCAGAAGGTCTATTGATTCGGGTAGCTTTCTTTAAATAAAATAAATTCTTTAGTGTTTGAAAAGAGTAAAAATGGCCACCAGAGCAAAAATATCACTACTTTCTTGGAAGGCTGTCCATCAGCTTGGGAACGCCTTGAATTATTGTATGCTGTATTTCTTTTTCAAAACCATATACTATGCGTTGTGATTTCAATATATTGATTGTAAATACTTATAATTGTAGACTTCATCTAAAAAAATAAAATTGAATTTATTAATTGTGTTTTATTAGATTAGGATTGAGATTTCTTTTAAGTGTGTTTAAAGAAGGTGACCTAAGGAACATACAGACATATGCAAGACTTACCAGTCTTTCAGACCTGTACTACTCAGTGTTGGTCAAGCAGCAATGGCAGAGAAGATATCAAGAGGTCTCTTACTAATGCTGAGTTCCATATGAGTGTAAGCAGACTGGTAAAAAGTGAGAGAGAGGGGGGATATGAAAGCAAAAAAGACAGATATTAATTTCAAGGCAATATATATGCTATGTTAATATCTGCACACATGAAACTCTTCACAATTATCAAATGCCTAATTCAGTTGCTTAAATCCATATTATAAGGAACTAGTAGTCAAGATTCATCTGTATGACGTAAGGATTGGTAATAAAGAGTGTGTGATTTGGCTTCAGAGGTGGTTTAGTTTTTTCTAAAGAGATTAGGAAGGCTGCAACTCAGATGTGTATCTAAGTATGCCATGTCAGGATGAATATGTCCTCTCTATATCAGTGGTTTATAATCTAATAGTATTTCCAGTATTTTTACTCAGATGGTTTTCCACCCCTTCTCCTGGGTTCCGTTTTCCTTTGTTTGATCCTCCAAGATCCTTCCTGATATTTCTTCATCCCTGCATGTATGACTTACTGTCAGTGGTTGATGAAGCCTATTGAAAGGGTAAATCTCCTTGGGATGGGTGAGAATATGTGACTGCTTTTGCCTGGGCATTCCTCTTCAGCACCCTTCTGGAGCTCTACTACACTGTTTTCAAATCCTAGTACTACTCTATGAAAATAATACAACTTTCTCTTCTAGCTCAAAAGGTGGGGTTTTGATTTTTTTTTTTAAAAAACAGCATCAGTCATGCACAGCCAGTTAAATGAACACTTGTATTCAAATAACTTACTGATTATGCAAAACAACTCTGCCTGTTACGATACACATTCAGTGCAGAAAATTGCTCTGTTATTTGGACTGCTTTTCCCGTCACAATGAAACATACATCTGCTTACAGCTAAAAGTCCAAGGGCCTGATTTAGTAAAAATTAGTGATCCATCAGATTGATGGGCAATCTGCACTCTTGGTGCCTTGAAATTTCTTGCATCAGTCACCAGATCATGATTTACTAATAGGGTTTCAGGGCTTGCAGAATAGCACAACTCTAACCACATATTAATATTTAATCTGGCATTTTAAGTGCACCTAACAAAAGACCCCAGAGCTGCTGACAGGACCCTAAATTGTGAATTTCTTTAAAAGGAATTGAGCATTTCCATAGTGGTTTCATGTGGAAATCTGAAACAAGAAGAAATACATGACTTAAGCCCTGCTCATGAACTTAGAAGCTTCTGAGTATATTTTCTTGAAAAACCGTTTATAGTCTGAGATTTTTTTTTTTTTTTTTTTGTAATCTAACTTCATTAACATATGACAGAACTTCCTCTGGCCATTTAACTGTCCATAGCTCATGATTGCAGAGAAATTTCAAAACGAATTTCTATACCATGTGCAATTAAACAGTCTGTTCTTTTAATGCTTAATCCACTTGGCAACTATAGAAAGGTACTAAATGAGGGTAAAAATGTATAAGTCACAGAGACCTCTTTATAGCCATGAAATTTAGTAATTGAATTTGCACAAACTTGGTAAATTAGGCCCTCTTTGCTTTGTATAGCATTTTTAGTAGCCAAAATAGACAAGAAGCTGAGTTACATATTGACAAAGTTTCTACCATTTCATAGTTTAAATAGTGCAATAGAATGATTTAATAAACAACTTCTGTTGCTGCTGTCAGATGAATATTCTAATTTTACAAAATGTATATAGTGCATGTCTAAAAAAGGGTTATTGTTTTCTTCCATTTTCATATGCCATAATTTATGAAAGATGTTCCCAACACCACCTGTAATAACAGAATGTTTATTAGTGTGCAAATGAGGGTTATAAATGATTCTGCTTATCTATGGAACAAAACACAAAAGACAACTTATTAGCAAAAGACAAATTGCTCAGCAAATTTCAATGAGCTGCTATGTTTGTCATGAAAAAACCTTTTATTTGCACAGATCAATGTTTTTATAATCCATTTAAAATAATATACTTGCCACTAGGTGGCTATTTCTGATCAGATCATTTTACCATTTTAATTACATTTTTAATATCCTGGCTGCATAAACAAAGATAAATTACAAGCCTTGCACAATCTGGCTGCTAGCTCAGCCACAATCTGTAATAATATCAGCTTTTGTTTGTGCCTCCTCTAATTAGATTCTGAAATCTAGGCTTTATCAATCAATAATTTTAATTTCAGAATTGCCTTTTGATCTTACATTTCATGTTTGTTTGCAGAAAATGATCAGTAGGACAAAGCTGATAATTTATGCAGAAACAATCTCTCAGCAGAGTTACAAGCGCATTCCTAGCCATCAACACAACCCGGCAGACTAAGCTTGACACAGGTCTAATTAGCATGCAGATATGTGTCGCCTCATTGGCAATTCAAATTGCTTTTTTATAATGTACCTCAAATTGTGCTACTCAAACATTGTATTTGATTTCCAAAGCCCCCTGGGCATCCCATAATGTCTCCCTTCATCCTGGGTACGAAGCATTTATTGAACAATCTGCTTCGACTCTGGCTATCTTTTCAAAAGCACCCAAACATCATAACCATGGGACCAGGTTTTCCTCCTCATCCGAGAGCAACTTGTTCTTCTGCAGAGCGGCGGGTGCCACATCCGTAGGTTCGGCGATGATATGTTACCTTGTGAGCTCCTGCTCCCACGGTGGCTGCTCTATAGAGGGCTTCATTCCTGTGCCACTCATCTAAAAAGGGGGAGGATGTCTACAGAGCACACATTAATATGCGGCACATAACCACGTCTCTGAATGCCAGCCTTCCATTCTTCATTAAACAAAATGGCTGGATTGCAGTGATTGTTTTCCCCTCCACGCGCGCGCGCGCACAGGCACACACACCGTGCACGCAGGCACATACCCACACACCCCCCACATGCACTCTGGCTCTCTCTCCTTTTCTCCCTCGTGCACACGCACTCACTTTCATACACACACACACACATACACACACACACATGTAGTGTGTCGTTGGTGCAGCGAATTACGTGCGAAAAGTTATCTGCGGCATGCGTGACACGCGAGGAGATTCCTGCCAACGTCAGGGCCCTTTTTTGCCATGCAGCAACAAGTGGCAGAATCAATGGTGTACAGTTATTCAGCAATGTAATTCATTTCACTGGCTTTGGCTCCCAGCCAGATCCGCCATCTGTCTCTTGCTCTCCCTCTCTCTCTCTCGCCTGAATTTGTCCTACATTTCGTAATGTTACGTGCTTGCCATCCTTATTCTATGTCAGAGGTACAGCACGAGCCTCACCCCCGTTCCGACGTGGAGTTCTGTGAGTTCGGTGGCACTTTGGATATTCCACTCCAGTGCCATAGGAAGAAAAGGGTAAGGAAAGAACAGAGGGATAGCTGCAAAGAGAATGGTGCTCTTCTATCTGAAAGCCAGTGCCTCCGCTTTTTATTTAAAGCATTGATATGGATCTGTCTCACATGGGAACTTTTCCTGCTTCGTTAGAGTATCTTCGTTTTCTTCATTGGATGCTGGCACTGTACGCCACTGCACTGCTCTGTGGAATGCCTGCTGTTGGATACTTGCAGATCCCTGCCACCAAGCAACCTCCTGCATTGGAAACCGGGTGACTACTCCAGGATCTTATGCGTGCTTGCTGTTTGAAGCTGCAGAAAAGTGAATAATCAATTAAGTATTGATTTCTTGTAAGATTTGGTAAATTTCAAAGGCAAGACAAAGAGGATGGCTTAAGGAAAGCACTGCAGGGACTTGGCGTAAATTAGACAACTAACAGCAGTGCCGAATAAAATAACACCTCAACTGAATATTTCCTTGGAAGAATTAGCACTAGCTATTGGAAGACGATGGTGGATTTAATCAAGACGGCAGGCACGCTTGAGTTTTAACCGTGAACCTGAAAGAGGAGCTAATTATAACCACCTTTTTATATGGAGCTAATTTGACTGAATGGATGCAAATGTGCTTTATTTATGGATGAAGAAGCAAGCCTTACAGCATTGACTTTGGGATCATCGCATATGCTAAGCTTTACAGCTTCTCTAAAAGTCAAGCCTACAGTACATTTTTATTTACTGAGAAGGTATTTATATGTAAGCATAAGCTAGCCGTACTAAAGATTCATCAGAACAATGTACTGTGTGGCACTGAGGATCTAATTATAATTTTGCAGCATTTCATGTTTTCTCTGATTTGGTACTTTTCAACCCTTGCTTGTGATGGGCTATAAATGGGACAATAAATGTATGATTTAAACTATTGTGATTTCCATTGTATAGTTTATTAATCGTACTGTAGTTTTCTTAACGTGTTTTTGAATTATTCAGCAGTAATTTATAATGAAAGAAGCAGAAATGGTGGGGTGGTTTTAAATTCATTTATAATCTTCTCACAGATCTAAATGTACAGGTTCTACCAGCCGATGAGCTCTATAATTATGAAAGAATGTTAAAATTTTCAGATAAATGGGGCACAGACTTTACAATGGGCACAATATTGTATAATCAGTAAAAGGAGGATTGTTATGTTTTGACTCTGTGGAGAATGGTCTTGGTTAGTTAACTCCTTCTATGCTGATAATGGTAAGCAAATGTACTTTATATAAGAAAATAGGGGGAGAATGTAATGCACTGGTTTGTTGTTTTGCTAGTCTGAAACCTTAGCATATTTTTTTTCCATTTATTTCCATTTCTGTTACTTTTCTTTTCCCTATGTGCTTCTCTGGGTTTTGTCGAGGCTTTTTTTTCCTCCTGTCTTGCAATCTACATTCCCTGAGCAACCACAGGAACCAAGTTACATTAAGCTTCAACACAAAGACGATGTAAGAATAATGAATCCTCATTTGCATCGACATTTGTATTCAGATTTGCCAGGCTATAAACTTGGCAGATCAAGCGGAATATTAAGTAGAGGCTTCCATGGTAAATTGCGACTCTTGCAATTGCTGAGTTGTTTTTCCTATTTTTTTGCATGCGTGTGTATGTGTGTGCGTATGTGTGTGCGTGTGCATGTGTGTACATGTGTGTGCGTGTGCATGTCTGTAGTGGCAGGTAAAGCTTCATGACTACTTGGTTTCTGAGAAGCACATTGGCCCTCTTTCTCTTTCAGTATATGATGTCAGTTATGCAAAATGAAGCAGGAATACACAAGCAGTAAGCATTTTAGCTAAAGATACAGTGTGACATATGAATTAAGTATTGACTTGTTTTTCTAGAGACTGTGTGAAAGAATTTCTTAAACAAACAGATAAACACTATTGAAAAATCACACAGTCCTTTTGAATCAGCTGGAGGTTTGATTTCACTTCATGTAAAGTCCAAAGCAAAAACTGAGGTAGTGTTGAACCTATCTGCTGCATTGTACTGGAGTTTTTTGTGGTGGTGCTGCATGTATGTTTCCATGATAAACTTTGGCCTTGGTGCACTTACCACTGCTCTTCAATTGTGGTTTGGTTGAACTGTCTCCAGCTTTACAGTAGCATGTGCAAGAGATAAGTTGGCCCTTCTCTTCCAGAGTTGGACATTAAACCTTTTCCTTCACTCATATTTGCTGATGAAAAGGTGGTCCTACATGATGCGTTTCCTTGAGAATTCTTTTATTCTCTTTCTGGATGAACCTCTTTCAAAATTAACTGCAAAAATGGAGCATTTACCTTATCATTCTTCTGTTTAAATTTGTGTTGTTGAAAGTAATGTATATATGAACTTTTGAAACTTTTGAAAAGTTGTCTGTAGCATGTGCTATACTATTTCAGAAGCAGTGAAAAAATTCTCAGTCAATGAGTGCTAAAAATGCTCCAAGACTGTTTTTCTACTCAGGACTTTAACAAAGTTGTCTGGAGAGAACTCCAGAGTGTCACTGAATTAGACAATGCAGGAAATGATCAGGCATGCAGGAAATACTTCCAGTCTCTTCTTCTTGTATGCATCTCCTTCCTACCACATCCATAACCACAGACCTAGCAAGAATGTCAGTACAGTCCATAGTGTGTGTTTTCATAATTTATAGTTGGCTTCTATGTTAGAGGTACTATTATGGAGAAAAATCCTGGAAATGGTTCCAGTCCTTTCTAAACAAAAGGACTGACTTTAAAAACTTAATCTACTGATGATCATTTAGCTAATCCATTGAAAAGCATGTGCAATGCAATGGCTGAACCTGTTTTAAACAATATTATACTGTTGGCTAAAATTTCAGCTGAGAAAGCTGTATCAGCTTTGTTTTCTATAAAAATACACAAAACCCTAATACTGTTTGGATTTATTTAATTTTGTTTTTACACTATAATGGGATAATTGATCATGCAGGAAATAGTCTGTTGTAGTGCAATGTTCACTAAGGGAGGGAGATGATACTCTCTTCATAGAGAACAGCAACCTATAGCAAGCAAAGGCAACCATGCATCAATACTTGTTTGCTATTTTTTGAGAAGTTTTATCATTATACTCTTTTATTATGGGTGAAAACATGGAATATGGTGTTTTCTTCCTTTGAAAGAGAGTTCTGAGCTACAGTTTCAAAATGGTAATTAAGGTAGAAGGGAAAGGTAGAACTTATAGGGTACATTTCCATTCTTTGCGTCTTTATGCGTATCATCTTGATTAAATGATATTAAGCTTTGTTGTTTGGGTTTATATATGTACCTCCCATAAACTGTTTTGAAAACCTACCCTAAAACAGCTAAAAAAGTGTCCTTTCCTGAGAAAGGAAAAACAAAACAATATCTCAGTAGCTTTCATAAAAATTAAGAAGAGATTCAAGTTCAAAGTTTACAAGGAATAACAGATTAATAGACTGCAATATTTTTTGTTAGACAGGTATTTGAAATAGTCATTCAAGAAATGAATAATTTGAAAAATTATTTCCTTTGGGGGTTTCTTTGTCCCCATTAAAAAAACAAAATACCCGACTCCTCTCTCCCTGACTATAGTCACCCAAAGAAAGGAGAGATGAATGAAAAGTACTTTAATATCCAAAAAATATATCATATTCACTGACAAAAAGATAAAAAACACCTGGAGAAAAAGGGGAAGGTGTGAAGCTAGTATTTCCTGGGAGAAACTCCAATCTGTTGTCTGCCCTTTAATGTGTACAGTGTTGTTGAGTAAAATACTGGAGTGCTATGTATTAAAAAATGTAGTGTGTGATGTGTATTCATCACCATTGGCTTGTGTGATGGCAGGCAGTCAGTCCAGGCATAACATGTGGATGTTTTAGAAGGAAAGCTCAAGGCCTGTTACAGTATTTCAGTCTAGTTTATTGTGTTGCTAAAGAATTTAAGATTCCAGCAATACAGAGATCAGTACATATAGTAAGGGTCAGATCTCCTGGCCCATAACATTTAAAGGGAAGCTATAGTTTTTTACCATTAGTCTTCTGATCAAAGATCCTTTTGTGTAACCTGCTGTTGTGATGAGTATCACTCAAGTGTTGTATTTCTTACTGGCAGCTTGGTTGTCTGTTTCTCTCATTGGTGTGGACTTTATCTTGGGACTCAACTGTAAGTTTTCTGCATCTGCAGGAATGTAGTTTCTTATAATAACATTTTTCAGATTACTCTGTGCATGCAACAGCATTTTGATCTTGGAGAATTTAACTGTTTTTCTTATATAACCAGTAAACCATTTACACTTCAAGTTTCTGGTTTTTGCTTTCCTAAACAGAAAGAAGACAGAAATTACTTCTATAATAAGCAAATAGGTATATTTGCAAACCAGAGAGTAGAAGCGATTACAGACTGAGACTTAGAAGTGGCTTTTTCACTTTTTTTTATAAAGGGTAAGAATCAAATCTTTCTTTGCAAGGTGAGACACGTGTTCTCCTGCTTTATGGTTCCTTCAGTGGTATATCTTTTGAGACACTGAATCTGTAATCTCTGTGCACATTGCAGTCATTTACAAATAACAACTGAATGTTTTGTGCAAGATTTTCTAGTTTTGCTTAAGATTTTTGTGAGAAAGTGTAATCCACTGAAATGTGCTGTATGCCCTACTTTGGCATCCAATAAAAAGTTGTGATGTTTTCCTTAATAAAATAAACATGCTTTCAGTATCAACAGCTTTCACATGGCAAAGCTTTTAACTTAATTGCCAGAACTTAGTTAGCTATTTTCAGTTTCAAGCTGTCCTTTCAATTACTAGCGACAAAATTTTAAAGAGTATAAATATTGTTAGATAATGAATAAATGGATATGCACAAAATTCCCTCAGACCTGAGACCATTTTTTGTGGTTTGTTATGTATTGAATCTTATAGCAAACCACTCTGCAATCTTGTAATTTGTGTTTATGTAGGATCTAGCATAATAAGGTTCCAGTTCTGATCAGTATCATAACATAAATAATCCTAGAAATGCATTGTTTTAGACAATAGACCAGCTTTCCAGGGTGGCTGTTTATTTGCATAATCAACACTGTCTCATTTAGTTTAGTCCTTACTGCTTTTGGCAAAATTCTGTGGTTAATTGTGCTTTGACTTTCATTGGGAATTTTGCTTAATGAGAACAGATTTTGATGCAAGGTCAGCTCTCTGAATACCATACCAACCCACACTTCATTATGGTCACAGTGAGTCATAGTACAACCAACATGGAAATCACTTTACCCTGCACTGAACTTGGCCAGCTCTTAGGGTTGAATTCAGCACTTTGGTAACAAAACTCACCAACTGAGTACAGGGGAAGGCTGGGGAAAGGAGAATCTAATTTTTGAATTTTAGGTTAGGACAGTGCAGAGGTTAGAGACAGGAGAAAGTTTCTGTGCAATGGAGGAACAATCCTGGATGCTCATAAAACAAGTGCAAAGAGATGGGAATTTAAACAGTATTTTTACTCTTAACCTGATGTTCATAGTTAAAAGAAAGAAGAAGTAGCAGAACATGAAATCCAGTCATTGCAACTTGCAGTGTTTAACTACCAGTTTCTCCTGGATTAATAATTTACGTTGGAACCAGCAATGAATCATGGCACATAGAAGTGGTCCTAGGCTGCAGAAGATAAATCTAATGATACATAAGCTATTACTAATTTAGGGCTACCTGCTTCTGCTCTCAGTAGTAAGTGGGAGTTTTTCTGTGAACTACACTGGGATCTGTATTTGGGCTTATTCACCATACATTGAAGTTACTTTTTCTGTACTATGCCACAGTCATAAACACTGAAATGGGTATTTTATATATCTGAAACATTCTGCAGCCATATTCAATTAAAAGTTTTTCCATCCGGACATAAGAATTTTCTTATTAATAGTTAGCATAGAAGTTGATCCTTGTAGTTTAGAAAATTATTTGATTTTTCTTTTAAAAATTTTAAGGATTTGCATATGAATTGTCTAGATAAAAATATAATTTCCTCTAACGCACTTATAAAATGAAAATATCCTGTGAAATAGAGGTTTAAAAAGATCCAGATCTGAAATGTGTCTTCTTCATCTTGCATTTTTCAAATTCAAATTAAATTTTCCTTGCATTTGTGTCCCAGCAAGTGAGTAAATTCCCCCCCTGAAAATCCTTGCAGCCAGAATGATCCTAGTGGATGTTCAAGCTACGATAAAAACATGGGGATGAGCTGGTATCCCACTGATGCCTTTCAGACTCTTCTTGACAATTAACACCCCAGTACACCAAAAGACAGAGGGGCAGCATATGTTGAAGCTGTTAGTCAGAAATCTGAGTCTGGAGAGAAAAGGAGAAAAGTGAATCAGAGCAGACTCACATGTTGTTGCATCACAGAAAATGAAGTGGGGGGTCCTAGCAAAAGAATCTTTCTCCAGAGGTCCACTTAGATATCACAGGTAGAAGGAGACAGCAGTCTTTTAGGAAAGTATTATGAAAATGCAAGACAATACAGAGTTCTATGGTACAGGAAAAATAATTTACATTGGTAAGCAGTACAACTATTTTAGAAAGAAAAAGTACTGAGTACTTCCTGGAATCAACAACTGAGTTTTTTACTCTGTTTCCACTGCTTCACAAATTTTCTCAGTACTACTTTGTATTGCACTTTCAGCAATATTCTGTATGATATGTAAGCTCCTACGATCAAAATTGTTTTCCATTTCTCATACATACTACTTCGAGAGAACTTCTTCTTATACATAATGACTAGTACTGTCTGGACAACCCGCTGAAAGTGTTTCAGAGTTTCTCAGCAGGATGAAAGTTTAAAACAGAAAGAAGTTGTAATCTTCTTGATTATTTGCAGGGAGATCACAAATTGAGGGAGAAGGTTATCTTGTTCTCAATAAAAATGAAGGACTGTGAAAAAAAATGTTTAGCATCCCCTGTGGGGGTTTAACAAGTCGCCCGCTAGTTTTATCTCAGTTATGGATTCCAATCTTTTGTTCAGTCATTTTGTTCCAAATGAGTCTAAGTTCTGGTGTTTCTTACTACTTGCATTTTCTTTCCAATTTAGGTTTTAATCTATTTTTACAGCAGGACACTTCCAGATGTTTAGTTTTGTGAAGTGTTAAGTATCTTAAGCATATGCGGATCCTCTGACCTGAGCACCACATAGGCTTTGTTTAGAATACCTTAGTACTTTTTGAAGACCCATGTTCCCTATAACCAGAGTACAATGATGGTTATTAATGAGTTTTGCTTTTATTGGCATTTTGCATGAAAGCAAAAATAATCTGCTAAATGA
>WEIU01003548.1:2682-13413 GCA_013389925.1 Aegithalos caudatus | reverse complement strand
TGTCAAGAAATTTTCAAGTATATTTCAAATGCCAAAGACTTTTTTTCAGCAACTGCCTCTGTTATTTTTGTGATTTATTTATTTTTTACCATGCCCTGTTTCAAAACACGGTTTTAAATGCCACTGGTCTCTTTTCTTATGAGTACTTGAACTCTTACATCTCAAACAAGAATTAAAATAATTTTTATGTTTTGTGGCTTTTATCTCTTGACAATTACCTTGCTTCTGAATTCCTGGTATTCAGAACTGCTACTTATGAAATGATAGGATTAAATATGAAGAAGTTGTTTGGGAAATTCATCTGAGTAGATAGATTACCAGTCAGAGAGCTAATATTTATCCAGCACCACTATTAATCTGCACTGTGATATTTGGACAAATAAATTTAGGCATCTATATCCAAAACTTCCTATTTGTAGGATGGGAATAATTATCATTACTATTATACTGATATTTAAAAGGCTTGGCATTATTTACTGTGATAATACTTCTGACAACAAAAGTGTATTAGAAAAAAGTGAGTTAAACTCTAAAAACTTAAATGGATATATAATTGTCTATAATTCTTACCAGGAAATACATAATGGGTAGAGTTATTTAAACACTGAAAGACTATAATTTGGCTATTAGCAGGTAGTATGTGTTTTGCTAGGAAGTATAAGTACAGAGGACTGCCTGTGTCCTGTAAGAACAGGCAGGAACAGGGTATTTCTTTCAGAATTACAATCACTGGAGGAGAGATCTCCTGCTCTTTGATGAACTTGGAAAATAAACATACGAAAAAGACATGCTAGGAAGAAAAGGGAAGTTAGTGGGACAATAGAGTGGGGGGACCATAAATTCTTTCATCAAGGGAAGACTTAATGCAAGAGGTATTTCTTTCAGACATGAATATCTTTTTATGCCAAAAAGCACAGATGCAAACCTTAGATTTAAAGTTGTTTGGTGTTTTTGTTTCGCTTTTGTTTGTGTTTGAAGAAAGCTGATTTATTAAGAGAGTGATAGAAAACAAAAAGCTACAAGTGATTAAAAATTGAAGGAAAATCAGATAAAGATTAGTTTAATCATGCATCATTGAAAAGGAGAAAATTACCTCTCCAAAACTAATTCGGGCTATCAGGCCATCAGGTTGATATTTGCAAGTGGAATTTTTCAATCCGGTATGGGATCAAGATATGGGATTGTTTTTGTTGAAACAGTTGCTGTTGAAGTAAACTTTGGAGCCAAGTTTGTGGGAAAGATCACTTTAAAAAGTTCAGCACAGTGTGCAGCAGTAATGATAAAAGTGAGGAAATTACCTTACCAGTTGGAAACAGGAAGTATGTTTTCAGTGTAAGAGTCGTGTGTTAACAACTGGATCCTGGGTTCCTTTGTATTAACAGATGGTCAGCTGGAAAGATTCAGTAGCTTTTTGGCTCTGCAGGCAGGAATTCTGCCTGACAGAAAGAGATGGTGTAACTAGAGAGGCCCAGATGACGCTGGGTTTTATTGCTAGAGGACAGCATGCAGCTCAACAGTCGGGAGATTGTGCACCTCAGAGGCTGGGAACTGAAGTCTTAGTTGAGCTATATCTTAGTTTTTCTTAACTCAGGTAATGAATGAATTTAATCACGTGAGGTGATCCTATGCATAGTTTATGCAATTATAGAAAAGCATTGGTTATTTTGTGTCAAGTTTTGGCAATAAGTCATTATCTGCTTATCACCTTACACTTGTAAAGGTGGTTTAAACCCACCCTTTCCTTGGGCATAACTCATGCCAGGAGAGGAGAAGAGTCTTATTTAGAAACCTAGTGTTTTAAGTTGTGTCTGTATCTTTATTTTTGTACAAGAAAAATAGTTATCTAGGTAGTAGAACAGTGGTGGAGGCTAACAACTTGAAAATGTGAAGAAAAGGTGACTGTGTTGCTTGGAAAGTGAGACTCTTGGGGACACATGGAAATTTACTAGGTATTTCTGGCCTTTGAGCCATTATATCAGATGTTCTGATTGTTGATGGCCATGTCATCCTTACTGGGCCTAATTTCAATAGTACCAAGCTGACTATAAAATTTAAAAGGTCAGATTGGTGCATCTTTTGCCTTCTGTTCACAATTTCTTGAAGTTCACCTATGCATATGCTTGCAAGTATGCAAGCTAGACAGACTAAATAAGCTGTAATAAATTACCTAGTAACTTCTTACAGAATGTTCCTTGATTCAGGTCCAGAAACAAATTCATATTATTCCAAGATTTGGTTTAATGTTCAGTTGTTGAACTAGTGACTCTCTCCCCCTTATGTAATCAGTTTTTGTTGCAGGTTTTCTTAACCACCAAGAAAAGGAATGAGAAAAAGTACTTGAGGTGTTCAAGGATGTTTTGTGATTTAGTTTTCAGCTGGATGCTCAGCTAATTCTGAATGTTTCAATAAAAAATTACCAGGGGTATTTCTCCTCTACATATATGAAAATCCTCCTACATGTCTAACTCATTTAATAGTTTTGTTTCAAAATGGGCTACATCAACTGGAAACCATGGTAATGTCAGCTTTGTAGTACTCTAAAAGATTACTTGGAACTGGTGATTTAATATTTATTTGGTGGCAGTTATAAATCTGTCTTTTTGATCTGTTTTGATTGCAGAGTGCAATCAAAAAGCATTTTTGGTAGTTGGTAACATCCTAAGTTTTTTGATGCATTCATTCAGTTCCCTCCACTGGCAGATGGACGTGGTGTACAGGCAGTGGGTGTGATGTGTGATGCTTGCATTGCATCTGCTGCTTGTGAACTTGACATTGCTGCCAAGTTCAGTCTTGTTCTCTCTGAAAAGCTTTGATTCTGATCTGTAAAAGGGCAGATCCAATTCAAGAATTAATTCTCTGTAATTTCTTAAGAAAGTAAGGCCTTTGAAGAACTGTATGTAGAGCAAAATGGTTTGAGAAGTCTTGAATGAAGTTTTGGATAAGCATGTGTTTGCATTGTTCTTTCTGGCAATAGAAATTGGTAAAAATTTGTACACTGTGGAAAAGGTTACAAGGTAAATGTAAGTAAATGTTTTAAGTTTTGACTGTTTGCTCATTCCCATTTCATTGGGATTGACAAACATTTAGCTATCTGTAGGCTGGATCATCCTCTTGGCTGTAGCTAAAGCCTGTAGACTTGGCCAGATTACATGTTAAAAGTTAGATGAGGTCAATCTCATCCCAGGTCTTTAAATAAAATAATGGAAAAACTATAGAATTTCATCAGGGACGCGTGGTACATTATTATCATTTGTTATGAAGATAGTTATTCCAACTTCTAAAATGACTTCTGAAATTATTGTTAAATACTACATGATCTGTGATGCAACAGTTCACGTTTTCTTTTTTTTTCTTTTTTTCTTTCTTCCTTTCCCCGTATTCCTTTCTTCATCTCCAGGATGCAGCATCTCTTGGGTCTCAGAAGGGTGGAATAACAAAACAAGGATGGCTGTACAAAGGCAACATGAATAGTGCAATCAGTGTGACAATGAGAGTAAGTTTAAGAATATCTTACAAAAAACTGAATGCAAATTTTAAATGTCCCTGTGCCTTGGAGAGGTCAATTTGTGGTATGTGGTGTAGTTCTGAAAAAAAAAATGTATGAAAAGAAAGAGGAAAGCTTGTATGTACTTCATATATCTGAAATTTTGCTTTTATTTTATTCTATGTAAATCAGAAAAAAAAGCCATGAAAAATCTAGTATGTTGGAGGAGTTAAATTTTCCTAACTGTACCCTGGTGTGATTTTAGTGGAAAAGGGACTGCGTAATATGGGGGAGGCAAGGTGAGGTGTTTGTGTGGGAGTGTTATTAGTTTGTATTATTATATTCTATATAAAACCATATTTTTAAAATTTGCCTCATGTATATTATAGAGTTGGTTTTAAATACTTTTCAATAGGTCAAAAATACTGTCAAAATATATAGTACAATCCTGCTGTTGATACCAAAAAATAATTTTTTTAATTAATAGTTTGTTTTCTTTTCTGCAGATGCTGATTATTATCTATAAATAAAAGCTTTTTTTTCTATTACCTACTATGTAAATAGCACTTACAAGTATATAATATTAAGCTAATTAATACTAGTGTTGTCACTGTTCTTCTTCCCTCCTTTCTTTTCACTAGTCATTTAAAAGAAGATTTTTCCATTTAATCCAGCTTGGAGATGGATCCTATAATCTCAATTTCTACAAAGATGAAAAAATATCAAAAGAACCTAAAGGATCAATATTTCTAGATTCATGTATGGGAGTGGTTCAGGTAATTTTTATTATTCTGCCTGGTTGCCAATTAATTCTGTATTTAGTAGCAAGTGAAATTTTATTTAAAATACAGATTAGTGTTGTTGAATGTAGATAAGTATCTATTATGCAGAGGAACAAATAGGCACTTGCCAAAGCAGTGAAGAAGATTTCAAAGGGCAGGAGACTGAATTTTTGAGATCTTTCTGAAAAGAATATAAATTAATAGTTGATGTCAAATATTTAGCAAACCAAATTCTAAGGCAAATGCACAAAGAACCTCAAACTTGGCAAAGTAATGACAGCATAAAATTGAAGTCTATTTCAGTTAGATTTTGTGCTTGCATGAACTGTAAAATGTTTTTCATAGCTTCTTGTGTGGGATTTTTGTTGTGGGAATTGTATTGAATTCAAACACCCTTCCAGATGCTTTCGTTTGACCTTTATGATGTTACTTTTCTGTGCTTTTCTTTATTTTGAAAAGTTAAGGGCTTTGGTAAGATGTTTGTCAGTAGAAAGTGCCAAAGAAAAGATTATTTTTCTTTTTTCTGTGATTCTGCTATGTATTTATAGTACAGCATGTAACTGTTCTGTTAGGCACAGCATACCTGGAAAAACCCCAAGGGTCTTAGAGGTTTTTTTAACTTGTACAGAAATAGGCGAAGTTTAATAAAATGTATTGCTTAAATAATATTTTTCTAGAATAAAGTTGTTTGAAGATTTACACAAAGATGAAACAACTTTAGAGAGGATTTCCCCCACCCAAATATTGTAGTATTGTATTTTGGATACACATTTGATAGGTAACTCCTGTGAAAATCTTACACTGTAATAAGTTTATCATATTGTAAGTTCTGTATATAATTTGCAGGAATTATTTTGCCTTAGAGAAACAAATCTGGCCAACTCCACTGAAGTGAATTTAATTTGTGTTTTTAAAACAAGCCAACAGACATAAAAGTGGTTCCTAAACATGTCTGTAGTCTCATCAATATATACAAATGCTCATGGTGGGTGCAAAGAGGACAGAGCCAGGCTCTGCTCAGTGGTGCCCAGTGGCAGGGCTGGAGGCAATGGGCACAACCTGAGCCATAGCAGGATCCCTCTGAACATCAGGGAACACTTTTTGACTATGAGGGTGACCAGGCACTGGCGCAGGTTTCTCAGAGAGGTTGAGCAGTCTCCATCCTTTGAGATACTCAAAAGTTTCCTGGACACAATCCTGTGCTAAATGGCTTTAATTGACTGTGCTTGAGGAGGGAGTGTTGGGTGAAATGACGACCAGAGGCCCCTTCTAACCTCTAACCAGTCTATCATTTTAAGATTTAAAACCTGAAAAGTTATTTTCCTCATGCATACTTTCATATTGTTCCATACTTTCTGTTCAGTCAGTTCAATCCAATTAACCTCAAGTTTCCTCAGACTCTGCCAGAAGCTTGCTTTCTAAAACAAACAATGTATCACTGTTCCTTTGTTCTCCTGCAAGTAGGGCTGATGGAGTCATCTTTAACTAAAACTGTACTTTGGATGCTTTAAATTTTGTAGTAGGCTGTTGTCTCTAATTCTGTACTATATTGTATAGTACACTCAGTGTTCCTCTTGGCACCTGGTATTCAAAACTGCATGCAGAAATTTGAAACTAGTTATGAATTGACATCAGGTGCAAAATCAAAACCTATTAATGCTCACTCTACAAGAAGCCGAGTAGTCATTCAGTGGCTAGAATAAAGGGCTTTGGAAATAATGTTTTTCTTCACTTGAATTTTTGTTGGGAGGCAAGTAAATGTTGATTTAAACTAGTTAATATTATACATAATGTTCCTATTCCAGAGGCGTAGCTTTATCTTATATTATGTCCTATATCCTTTCTGGCTGACCTTATTGTTTCACTGTTACTTATTATTGGTGTTGAATTAGCATTTAAGAACTCAAATGGGAAAAAGTGATATCTACAGAGTAGAAATTGCACTTCCATTTAGCAGAAGAGGAAAATAAAGGAAAAGATTTGTAAGGACCCCAGCCTTGAAGTAGTCTGACATGGAATTCATAGAAATGGTTTTCTAAGGTAGTTTATGCTTACAAGTTTTTGTTCTCAGAATGAAACTACTTGTTTCAGAGTCAGTATTTTTAGTGAGAGGAGGTAAATTCCTATTGCATTGCTATAACACTTTCCTGGTTTGTGTTCATTCAACGCATTTGCTTACTTATTTTTTCGAAGACAGTAGATGCCTGAGAGAAAAATACTGATTTCACTTACAGATCTGAAGGGGGGGTTGTTTCGTTGGGGTTTTTTGTTTGGTGGATTTCTTTTTTCCCCAAACTTAGAGACTGGAATTCTTGAAATTCTGTTTGGTGTTTTTGGATCTGGTTTGTTTTGTTGGGGTTTTTATTTTAATACTAAATTATATAGAGACATTTCTGATCAGAGACGTGGAGTGCATCATCTATTGCAGTGTATCTATTCACACATCCAGCCATATGTATAGGTATAGTTACTCTAATTCAGTGTTCTGTGAAAGCTGAGATCTGTGACATCTACTGCCTGTGTCAGGCTTTTATACTGTGAAACACAGATGTTCCTTTTCTCAGGATTTTTCATTTATTTCAGCACTGATTTCAGCTGATAAGATTGACTTAGGTCTGAAGTCCCCACTTCTCTTTGTATGCTTGACAGAAACTCAACTTTGGTAGAAGGCTGAGTGTTCTGTCAACAAGTAGTTAGTCTGTTAATTGAAGAATCTTAGATACACTGAAACTAATGTGTAATTTGGCATTTAATTTAACTTAAACAAAAAATCCCACAACCATTAAGCCTGTCTTACTGTTTATTTTTATGTTTATCTAAGACATTATCAATTTGTAAAACAAAATTGATGATAATATAGAATTTTCATTTAAGACTTCTGAATTCATTCCCAGAAACATGAGTCAGACTAAGTAGCTTTTGAAACCCTGGTTTAAATTGTGCAGAGAAGGATGACAGAAATGGTTGAGGAAAAAAATGAGGAACTGATTCCCAGCTTTATGTATATCTATATGACTAACAATATCAGGGCACTTGAGGTTGATGGTTATAATTTTACCTCCAATATAAAATCCCAGTCTGCCAACAGTTGTCACTCAAATATAATAACGTTTTGTGCTTTTTGTTTCCTTTTCTTTTTTTCAGTAGAACTTAGCTTCATTTCTAGGTGATCTGAGTACATAAAGAATTGATATTTGGAACTGCATCTTTCGGGTTTTTATAAAATGATTGAAAGCATAAGGATGACTGGAAACTGGAAAACAGGCTGTTCCCTTTCCTACTTGCATTTGTGCAGTGTTACAAATAACTTCAAAAGATCAAATGTCAGAGAGCAGGAGATGTCATTATGATACATTTTTTCAAAATATCAAACTGTATTTTTGTATAGAATATCTGAAATATGTATAACTTCCTTTGATGGTGGTTAGACAGTATGTGAAGTGCTACACAGGTCTTTTATTTTCTTATAGAACAATAAAGTCAGACGTTTCGCATTTGAGCTCAAGATGCAAGACAAGAGTAGTTTCCTTTTAGCTGCAGACAGTGAACTTGAAATGGAGGAGTGGATAAACACTCTGAACAAAATCCTACAGCTTAACTTTGAGGCTGCAATGCAAGAAAAAAGAAATGGCGAGTCCCACGAAGGTAAGCAGGGTTTCTATCAAGGCTGATATGTGACTATTTTTTCTTACATGCATTTTGGAAAGAAAGGCTTTAATGTGGCTAAATTTTTTTTGCTTTCCTTGGTCATCAAAATTACAGGCCTTTTTACTGTCTACTTCAACTGATGAGCATTTTGACCTTCTGGGCATTAAAACCAGTACTGTTCTGTATTGATTCGAGTTGAGTCAAGTCCGGAAGATAATTTTGAGACTGATCTAAGTCTAGAAAAGTAGAACTCACAATGTGACATCAGGACTGAGGCAGTTTATGAAAGAAAAGAAACTTAGGATGAACTTGTTTTGAAATGTGTAAAATGCTGAAAAAGAAATACTTTTTTCTGTGGTCACTGTAGGTAGAAATCGTGGTTACAGTGTAGGGCTAAAATTTAAATATAATTCCCTTGACCACAAATATTTCCTGCAAGTATTGAAATAGACTGCTTGGGTATAGAATCCTGTCTGTTGGAGCCTTTTAAGAATAAGGAAGGCAGGTATCTGTAAGGAATACCATGTATGTCACCAGTATTTCAGTGACAAAAGGATAGTCTGGATGTCCTCTCATTCACTTTTCTTCTTGAGAATGGATGGGGAGAGAAACTGGTGTGAAGCCAACTGTATGCATATCCAGAAGAGCCTGGAGAATATTATGTGTACAAGGTTGTTTAATTATACATAGTACAAAGTACCAAGAGAGATCCTTAGTTTAAAATGAGATATCACAGTCTTCAAAGACTGTCAGAATTTAGTGTGATGTTTGCAACAAAAGAAAATCTGAAAAGGAGAAGCATCTAGCTCTGGGAAAGACATTTTAGTCTATGCTCCTTAGTTGACATTAGCACTGCAAGATGTTTGTAGCTAACTGAAGGGCTACTTTGTAAATCCAGTAACTGCTGGTGAGTACAGCTGGGAACCTAATGAACAGAGGGAACTTGTTTTGAAATCAAGTTACAATGCATTGTGGAAAGAGTAATGTAAGTTTGTGCACTGAGTATCTGCTTGCCCCATGCAGATATTAAAGATGTGTTCTGGTAAGATTAGAAATAACTGCTACTTTAATGATTTTTGTAACTAGTTAGATCTTTCAAGAAATCACTGCATCAAAATTGTGTAGTTGTCCACAACCTATTTATGTTAACAGCTGTCATTTTTGAGGGGGTAGGAGATTAAAAAAATGAAATTCTTTTGCTATGGAGTTTTGTGAGCACTTTGTAATTTTTATATTTATTTTAAAATGAGGTTTTATAATTTCAGATGATGAACAAAGCAAACTGGAAAGCTCATCAAGTAGTTTTGATAACTACTATCCTGAAATTGTCAAGGTAATATATATTGTAAATGCCAACTTGGGCTGTAAAGTACTAAACATAAGTTAGCCACATGAACTTTCAGTAAAGGTAATGCATTGGCTTGTAGCTTCCAGTCAGTTTGTGGTGCTTGGAAAACCTATCTTTTCTGAATACATGTGGTTATTGAGCTTCTTTATTTTCTGCTTCTGGAAGGAAACAAGATACTGCCTCGAGCTTTCCTATTAAATCTTATTATGCTTGTCTCTCATGCACCATGTCTTACTATTTTATTAATTCATTATACTTTGTGTTGGTTTATTGCATTCAGATAAGTGTTAACAGGTTTCTATAGAAATCTAGTTATACTGAAGTCAAGTTTTATTTTTAGACTTAAAAATCCAGAGCAGCTTAATAGCAGTGATGAAGTGAATGTATTTTAAGATGTTTGTGTTTATAATGAACTGGCAGGTCCATGGATGCTTCCTGTGTTGCCATGGTTCTTGCTTTTCAATTTTGTTCTTAGAGAAGTGTGATAGAAATACGCGTGAAGTAAAACAGAACCAGATAGAAATGAACAGTAATTCTTCTTTAGCCCATTTGAAGATTTTATTTCAGTTAAATCAGTGAGTTGTGTGTTGCAGTTGGTTTTGTGAGTTTTGTAAGGGAGAAATTTTTGTTAAATCACCCAAGAACTGAAACTGGTGACCTCTTTTATTGAAACTACAGAATCCAAACTCCTTCCTGTGACTTCCTTACTCTTTCTTCTGTGTGGTACAGCCTGGAGTATTGAAACTTTTCTGCTTGACCATTCTCTGGAATGCTCTTCTTTTCTTTTCTGAGGACCTGCCTGACCTAGTAACTTCTGTTGAAGGTAGTGTAGTTTATGAACTGAGAACGAGCAAACCAAATCCTATCTACTACAGTAGCTAACATAAGAAAGGATTCAGTCAGAGTACAATTAACGAGCTTTTAGCACCCAAATTGGTTGGCTGACTTAATTCTTTTTGTTACTGCTTTGTAATCTATTTAGCACCTTTATACAAAAAGCTGTTATGTGATAATCTACCTCCAGCTATGGCTGTACTTGGAAATTAATTGGGATTGTGGTGCATATAATCAAGGCTTCCTTGGAAGGGCTGTAAGCATCAAACAGCATATTTGCATGAGTCATGCAAATGACAATTTATTTCAGAAATAATTACAAAATTAGATGGTCTTATTGTGTGGAAGATTTTTCTTTCTTTATAGTCAGTTATTATAGTGCTTACGTTCCATATTCCTTCCAGAGGGAACTTTACTTCAGGGCTGCAGCACCTGCATATACTTTTAATACAACAGTTGCCACTTCCTGTTTTCATAACTTTTGGATCAGAAGCATGCAGCTTTTAAAGCTTGTTACTTTTTAGAATATTATTTTTGTGCAGCTCTTTTAAGCATTGGCATGTTTCATTATTATTACTTATTCCACTTTTATAACCTATTTACATTTCTGTTTCCTTCAAAATTTTTTATTTAAA